>JABUQX010134059.1:17500-24060 GCA_015478945.1 Trachelipus rathkii
CGCAGTACAGGATATATATATATATATATATATATATATATATATATATATATATATATATATATATATATATATATATATATATATATATATATATATATATATATATATATATATATATATATATATATATATATACTATTTTTTATATATATATATATATATATATATCTATATAGCTATATATATATATATATATAACAATATATATATATATAATATCTTATAATATATATTTATATATATATATATATATATATATATATATATATATATATATATATATATATATTTATTATATATATAATAATAATCATAATATATATATATATAATATAACTCTTCTGTAAATATATGATTTTTTTTTTGTGTTTGTATAATAATATATATATAATATGTATATATATATATATATATGAAGTGGCAGGAGTGCTGGCAGTTATTTCTTTTTCTTTTTCCTCCACTTCACGAGTTGTAGTTGAAGTTCTTTTCGTGTTCCTTTACTGCATAGGTAGTAGTTGATGATTGTTCTTTGATAGTTCCTCGTAATAGGCTTTGTTTATAGGTTGAGGGGCCTAAGTATCTACAGATACTCGGTACCTTTCTCTGTTGAAGCCGCCTTCTTCACCAACAAGAGGCTATGTGGTTACGCTTTGATTGGTACTTCGAGGCTAATGAACCATCAACACAACTAGTTATAACCCTTTTATAATTATCTTGATATTGGTTTTTGGATTAAAACAGCTTTGCTTTTGGTTATCTTTATTAAAAGTCATCTTTACTATATTCAAATAAGTCGTTGATTTGCAAGCTAAATCAGTTTCTTTCACACTCGAATATCAATTTTTATTATACCTAAATCTCTCGTTGACCTGCAGCTAAATTCATAAAACAGTTTTATGTCTTGAGAGAGAGAGAGAGAGAGAGAGAGAGAGAGAGAGAGAGAGAGAGAGAGAGAGAGAGAGAGAGAGAGAGAGAGAGAGAGAGAGAGAGAGAGAGAGAGAGAGAAGATGATGATGTGAAGGATCAGAAATTATATGGGTTTATCAAATGTACCAAAATAGAAGTTATTTACACAAATAAGATATAATATATGATACAAAATGATGTAAAAGAATATATTACAGCATAAATTTCATAATTTAATAACATATTGCCATAAAAAAATACCTTACAAACAAGATTTAATAAATGCGTTTTTATTCCAAAATAAACTGAGAGAAACTGTTCTCGCTGTTACGCTTTTACCTTTGATTCGGTTTCTCTAAATAAAATAGATTAACTATTTATTTTATCAGCATAGTTAAAATCTATTCTCGAAACTGTACAATATTAATAAAATATATAAAAAGAAACATTACAGCATAAAATAAATGTTGTATATTCATATATTGTTATATTTAACGATGACCATTTCGAAATGTTGGTGTTTTGAGAGAAATCAATGTTTCCTATATTAGAGCTAATTGTCAGCAATCTGTATAAATTTACTTTCGTATTACGTAAAAATGTTCTCGCTGATATTATTTATAAAAGTATCGCTATCGTTAGTGGCGTTACATTTTTTGTGATTATCGTTCTTATTTTTAAAGTAGCGCTTGCTCATCTCTGGTGGTTGGTACGTTGCATGCGTATTGAATGTTTGCTGGTTGGTGGGTTAAATAAATAATGAATGCATGCTGTTTCATCTTCTTTATTGACAAATATTATTGAATAATCGAAGGGAATAAATTGTAATCATAAAGCAAGATACTATTTTACAGAATACTTTATGAAAGTTGATTTTTATATTATTTATTTATTTTCATAAAAAAAAAATTCGTACCTAACAGGCACTGCCTAATCCGTGGATGATATCTTTCTCTTTTGGATTTTCACAAGAGATCGATTTAGCGACTTCTAAAGTGCTAGTCAACAACTGTACCATTTCACCACGGTAGCGTGACGTCATGTTACTTGCCATTAAACGAAGACTTATAAAAATAAAATGAGCTATTAACGGAATATATAAATTTTTAACATTTTTTCAATTTTTAAATGAAGTTTATATATATATATATATATATATATATATATATATATATATATATATATATATATATATATATTAAAAAAAAAAAAATATAAAAAATATATATATATATATATATATATATATATATATATATATATATATATATATATATATATATATATATATATATATAAAGTATATATATATATATATATATATATATATATATATATATATATATATATTATTATATTATTATTATTATTATTATTATATATATATATATTATATATATATTATATATATATATATTATTATATTATATATATATATAGTGAGTTATATATATATATTATATATATATTATTACATTTATTATTATTATTATTATATATATATTATATATTATACATATATTATTATTATTATATTATATATATATATATATATTACATTATTATTATTATATATATATATTATTATTATTATTATTATTATGTAGTATATATATATTTATTATTATTATTATTATATATATATATTATATAGTTATTATATATATATATATATATATATTATTATTATTATTATTATTAGATATATTATATATATATATATTATTATTATATTCTTATTATATATTTGTTATTATCTATATATATTGTGTACATATATTATTATTATTATTATATATATATATATTATATAAGCATATATAATATTATTATATATATATATATTATTATTATTATAATATATTATTATATAGTAGAGAATTATATATATATATATATATATATATATATATATATATATATATATATATATATAAATAATAATAATAATAATAATGACACAACCATGGGACAATCAGTACAGCGACCGAGCCGCATGGCACAGGCACGAGTTCTTTCCCTCCCGAATCCTAGGTATAAATTACCAGGAGTAGGGCGCTGCCCGTGACGAGTGAACTTTAGAAGAAAAAAATATATATAAAATTATTTACAATTTAAGAGCTCCTTAAATTAATTAATAAATTTAAAAAATTAAAAACTAAAAATTTTAAAATATTAAAAAAAATTTTAAAATTGAAAAAATAAAAGTTTTTAAAATATTATAAAAAAATTTACAATTGAAAAAATTAAAAATAATAAATCAAAAAAAAAAAAAATTGAAATTCTAAATGATTTTAATAGTATAATATAATATTATAAAGAAATTAATTTCCTTGAAATATATAAAGTAATTTAAATAAAATATGAATAATAGTTTTATAAAATAAATATAAATATATCAAAATTTAAATTTAATTTTATTTTCTTAATTCAGTGTATAAAATATAACTTTTAATCTATTTAAATAAGGCAAAAGGATGTTTTAATATTAATTAGAGCTATGTTTTAAAGATAACTATTATTATTATTATTATTATTATTATTATTATTATTATTATTATTATTATTATTATTATTATTATTATTATTATTATTATTATTATTATTATTATTATTATTATTATTATTAAATAAGCTTTTAAACTGTTCTTATTAATCTTATGAAAGTTTGAGAATTGTTTTTATCATTATTATTCAATGTTGTTATTTTTATTATTATTATTATTATTATTATTATTATTATTATTATGCTTATTATTTTTATTATTATTTTTAATATTCATTATTATTATTTATTTCATAATATTAATAGCATTACACCTTATTATTAAATCTTGCATCCTGGTTAAAATTAAAAATTACTGTTTTGAATATATATATATATTATATATATATATATATATATATATATATATATAGAGTTATATATATATATATATATATATATTATATATATATATATATATATGTATATATATATATATATATATATATATATATGTGTTAGTGTTTTGTGTATTTATATAGTGTATAGCATATATATATATATATATATATATATATATATATATATATATATATATATATATATATATATATACATAAACATATATATATAAAACAAATTATTATCTTTTATTATTATTATATACATATATATATTATTATTATTATTATTATATATATAAACATATATATTATTATTATTATTATTATATTATTATTATATATATATATTATTATTATTATTACATATATTACATATACATATATATATATATTATATATATATATATAAATTATATATATATATATGTTATTATATTATTATATATATATTATTACATATATATATATTATTATTAATATATATATATTATATATTATACATATATTATATATATATATATTATGACATATATAAAGATATATATATTACATATATATAGAGTATATTATTATATATATATATATTATTATAAAGGTTATTATTATTATTATAAACATATATATATTTATATATATATTATATATTATTACATATATATATATTATATATACATATTATTATTATTTGTTATTATTATTACATATATATAATATTGTTTTTATCATATATATATATATATATATATATATATATATATATATATATATATATATATATATATATATATATATATATATATATATATATATGTTGATATATATATATATATATATATATAGAAAATATAAACTTACCTATACGAATATATATATATATTGGATATATATATATATATATATATATATATATATATAAGGAAAGTTAGTATGAAGCTAGAAAATACCTAAACTTATATAAAAGTTTTGGCAGCTAATTTGAATTTCTGGACAAATTTTCGATACAATTCTGCTATTCCCATATGTATAGGCAAGGATGCCGTTTTTGTAATATTTTATAATGTCATTAATTTTAGCAACAACGTGTAAGAATGCAGTTTAATTTTTATTAATGCCTTCGTTATTTTTCAATGCCATTAATTTTGAAAAACAAAAAGCCTTTTCAGGAATAATGCCTTTAATATTGGTAACAATGTGAAATGTGGTTGAATCAATAATGCCTTTGCTATTTTATAATACCTCTAATTTTGTAAACAATATAAATTTTCTTGATCTGAACAATGATAGAGAGTATATACTGTATAAGTGTATTTAAAAGCTATCACTTGGGGTTTATATATATATATATATATATATATATATATATATATATATATATATATATATATAGTGTTTATATATATATATATATATATATATATATATATATATATATATATATATATATATATATATATATATATATATATATATATATATATATATATATATATATATATATATGTGTATACATTATATATATATATATATATATATATATATATATATATATATATTGCTAAAAACGGATGTATGGGATGTATGGCATAAAAAATGCGAAAAAAATACGCGTTTTTCGTGTTACAGCATAAAGCATGAATCTCAATATATATTTCAATATACTTTTGAATATATATTTCGACATACATTCAACTTACCACACATCTCAGCATACATCTCAACATGCATCTCAAAATACATCTCAACATATATTTCAATATATATCTCATCATGCATCTCATTATACATCTCAACATACACCTCACCACACATCTCAATATATCTCAATATACATCTAAATATACATCTCAAAATATATATCAATATTTATCTCAATATTCATCTCAATATACATCTCAACACACATCTCTGCATATATCTCAACACACATCTCTGCATATATCTCACTATACATCTCAACATACATCTCTTTTTATTATATTATCTACCTTAACCATTATCTACAACAAAACGTTTTTATATCTCTAAATTTAAAATTTCAATTGAAGGATTTCTGATCATTTTCGCTATCTATAAGTCATCTAGCTAATAAGTGTAGGATTGGTTAATTAAAACTTCTATCATTTTGCCAAATCAGAAAATTAGAATACAAAATCCAATGTTGCCAAATCAGAAAATTAGAATACAAAATCCAATGTTACCAAATCAGAAAATTAGAAAACAAAATCTAATGATGTCAAATCAGAAAATAATAATAATAATAATAATAATAATAATAAATAATAATAATAATAATAATAATAATAATAATAATAATAATAATAATAATAATAATAATAATAATAATAATAATAATAATAATAATAATAATAATAATAATAAAATAAAATCCAATGTTGCCAAGTCCGAAAATTAAAAACAAAAATCCAGTGGTGTCAAATCAGAAAATCAAAACCAAAATCCAATATTGCCAAATAAGAAAATAAAAAAATCAAAATCTAATGTTGTCAAAACAGAAAATGAAAAGCAAAATTAAATATTGTCAAATCAGAATAGCTGCTTTTCCAGACAACCGACTGCAGCCAGGGGGGCACACAGGCGCACATGCATCGTTTCCAGAGACCGTTTGCACACTTCTACGTCACAAAACGTCACAGTCCCTCGAGGATTGGTATACAACGCAGAAGCGGCGCACGAAAACGCGAAAGCGTTTCACGATAATGCGAAAACGGTTAAAACACCAACAACTGAAACGAAGTACACCG
>JABUQX010134060.1:0-5000 GCA_015478945.1 Trachelipus rathkii
AAAGAGATTATACGCTTAATGTTTCGAAAACGAACCAAGCACAGAATTATAGGTATTGCGTAATATTTTCGAAAGAGAAGTAGGGAGTTCTGCCGTAACAATTCCTCCGCGACTTGGGTATCCCTGTATACTCTATTGAAACAGGCGACCATTATCAGCTTCGTTCATTGTTCTTTCTGTATGCATTGTTAGTTACTTTAGTGCTATTAAGTATGGAAACTTTGTTAATGTTAGTCATTTATTCGACTATAAGGTATGTTAGGTTTTTTGTAATTGTCCGCGTTATATTCTTAGTGCAGGCATATGATAGGTTGAGCTTTTATTGATGTGAAAACTTTTGTTACGCGTCACACATATATTTGTTGGTTTGTAATGATAATAGGTTAAATATGGTAACCTTATTGTTAAATGTTATCTATCTAAAGTAAAAATATACAGTGATTATTAGAGATATTTTTGAAAAAAGTGTGAATAGGGTAACGTTCCTGTAGCAATTTTAGTTACTATTATGTTGTTTAAGTATGAACTTGTTATTGTTAACTGTTTATTCGTGTTTCAGACTGTGTCTAGGTTTGGGATGGCGTACATATACTTCTTAGTTCATGTTATCATGTTGCTTTATTGATGTGAAAGACTTTGTTACGTTAGATATATTCGATGGGTCAGTATGATAAAATAGGTTAGGTTATGATAAATTTTTGTTAAATGTTATATGTTACTGAAAATAACAGTGATGTTAGAGATAGTTGAAAAAAGTGTGAATAGGGTTAGGTCTAGTGTTAGCAGATATGCTTGACAAAGTGTGCATAGGATACGTTTTTGTATGATATGTTTAGTAAGTACTTTTACTGGTATTAAGTGTGAGAACTTTGTTAATCTTTAACAGTATTATTCGTGTTTTAGGTGTGTTAGGTTTGTCGTCGTACATTATATATTATCAGTTCAGATGATGTTAGGTTAGCTTTCTTAGGTACAAAGTTTGTCACGTTAGGTGTACTCGTGATCATGTATAAGATAATGTTGACAACCCTGTATAGATTAGCATGTATTCATTGATAGTATGAATATATAGGTTATGGTCATGATAAATGTTTGTTTAGGTTTCCTTAAAAAATTTACTAAGCTAATGTATAAAACATAAAAGACCTTAGACAAAAAACATAAAATGTATTTTAAAATAAATTTGTTATGTTGACCGTGTGACAGAACAAGAATCAAAAATGTATTGTTTAAATAGATTTCGACACAATGAATCAAACGAGAATTCAAGGTTAATTGCGTAAATGTCGAAAAAGGGCTGAGTTTGAACAAATACTTCTCGACTGGTGTCTAATAGTCTAATGAAACAAAATACAGATACAAAAGTGAAACGAAATTGCTCGTACAAAGGCCGGGGTTTGAAAATTACAAATACGAAACAGAAATGAATCGACTTAAACCTGATCCGAAGAATAATACAATGAACAAAAAACGATTCAGGGTATAGGCGCTTGTACATGGTGTTATTTTGTACACAATAGTGATTCGTTTGTCATCCTATACCGTTGTCTTACTTTCTCTCTGATAGGTCGAAAGAAGAATCTCATTACCTTTTGAGTCTGTTTATACATAACCGATTTTCAAACAGTAAGACATTTTTCGCTGTACTGGTATGATGACACTCCTTCTGCCACTCATCTCGTAGAAATATCTTACGAGGACCTTCGTAAAATACCCAATCGATGTGGTATTTAATATTTTTCGTCAAACGATGGAGAGCGATATATTACTGTTCCCATTTCGGAGGTGCAAATAATAGACCCTTATGCATTTCTGTTGAAGAATTCATCAAGATTGTAGATACCTCGGAAGCTTGGGTAAAAGGCTAATTATGGGTCTATCTGATGGATTCGCCTCCGGGATGAAATATCTATTCAGAAGTGACAGTGTGAAGAGGTTTAAGAGAGAATAGAGGTTGTTCTTCACTGCGATCTGAAATGTTAAAAGTATTGAATGTACGCATCTATTGGAACTCCCTCGATGCTAATCACATTCGCGGCGTATGTATAAGGTTTCACTGTTCAAATCATCTGAAAATATTACGCGCTTTGGTTAAAATGAAAAAACGAATTATACGTCTCATCTAAAGATGTTCCGACATACTCGAAAGACTTAATTCATTATCTCACGGTGTAAATACGAAATTACCAATGAAACATGTGGTTTCACAATATACAGACAATTACAGGATGCGTTAACAACTATCAGCATGGACAACGTCTATTACTTCTCCCTCTGGGAACGAGAGAGATGCGTACTAGTGACTGTGTATGCCGAAGAAACTGAATTAATGTCTTGTAAAAACGGTATTTAACACTTACATACTTTGTACTGTGTTTTGAATCTCTGGAGAAATATATAAACTTGCTCAATTTATCAGAATGCCTCTGCTCCTTGACTTAAGATGCTATTAATAGTTTAAAAATAAAACATATGTTTTTATGTATTTATTTAATGCTCACTTTACACTGAAAATAAAAGGTGAGGAAAATAAATATGAAAATTGTAAGTCACTTCATCTCTGTAAACTTTATTGGTTAAGATGCTTAGGGCCGGCTGTGTATCGTGCGACGCTGTGCTGTGAGTTAAGTAAGAACTTATGTGTCGTAGTTTTAGACTTCAACATGGGTAAAAAATACGGTTGGGTTTATGTTCAGCTGTTATATTATACCATAGATCAAGTAGATCTATAGATCAATGGGTATGGATTGGGTATGAGGGGGGAGGGTTTCGATTTACTGCATTACTGTTTTGTGTATGTAAAAATGAGAGTTCTTTTACGTTATAGGACATCACAAAGGAAAGAATAAAATTTGTAGTTAAACAAACGAACCACAGTGTTATGAAATAGCATTTGAAATTAATATGACTGTGACGTCATAGAATTTAAACCAGCTAAAAGAAATAAAGTTAAGTTTTTCAATAAACAGGAAGCTATCGTCCGAGAGAAATAGAAAAATAAATAAAGTTTTTTAAAGAACAAAAAGTTTTAAGTAAAATTTTTTAAAAACAAGAGTTAAAGAAATAAATGTAAAAAAATTAAATAAAAGTTTTTACAGAACAAAAAAGTTTAAGACGAAATGGCATAAAAATTTGAAAAATAAATAAATAAACAATCAGTGCAGTACGATTTGAATTTAAATGAATATTACTACATCAGTTTAGCGTCATGCTTCGTTCTGTAACAGCAATTGTTAGTTATTTACTGTTGTTAAAATGGAACTTTGCTATTGTTAGCAAGTTTATTCGATTGCGGTAAGGTAATGTTAGGTTTTGTCATTTGTACATTATATTCGTAGTTCAGTTTGATGTGATATGTTTGCTTTATTGATGTGAAAACTTGTTACGTTAGGTATATATTCATTGATCAGTATGGCAATTAGAAACAAGGTTATGATAATTTTTGTTAAATTATTTACTATGTTAATGTGAAAATATCCTGATATGTCAGAAAAAGTGTAGTAGGTGTTTTAGAATTATGCGACTTGTACATTATACTCTTGTTCTGATTATGACACTTTAGCATTATGGATGTGAAAACTTTGTTACGTTAGCATATATTCATTGATCTGTATGATAATTAGACTTTTTTTTACTTATCAATTGAAAAGGGTAAATATTTAATAGTCCATTTTCAACAAGTTTCTAAAGCCAATTTAAAACAAAAATTAAATGAAAGTTTTGTGTTAATGTTTATAACATAAATATGACATGCATCAATAGATCATAGGTTGGGAGGGTTGTGAGGCTAGGGAGGATGAGGAGGGTGGCGGAGGCTCTGTGAGGCTCTGAAGGCTCTGAGGCTCTGGAGGCCTCTGAGGCTCTGTAGGCTCAGGAGGCTCTGGAGGTTCAGGAGGCTCTAGAGGCTCCGGAGGCTGGTTGATTTTATATATAAAAAAAACGTAAATTTTTTTAAGTTATAAACTTAAAAAGAATAGGGGTGGGTGGTTTGATTTACTGATTTACAGGTTTAGGGTATGTAAAAACACAAATTTCTTAAGTTATAAATATGAAAAGCGTAAAATTTAGTAAAACAAATTGTTTAATAAGCATATAAAAAAAAATATAATGAAAGTTTTGTGTTATGTTATACAAAATATGACATGAATTAATAGATCATAGATGGGGAGGATCGTGAGGCTGGGGAGGCTGGGGAGGCTGGGGAGGCTGGGGAGGCTGGGGAGGCTATGGAGGCTCTGGAGGCTCTGGAGGCTCTGGAGGCTCTGGAGGCTCTGGAAGCTCTGGAGGCTCTGGAGGCTCTGGAGGCTCAGGAGGCTCTGGAGGCTCAGGAGGCTCTGGAGGCTGTTTGATTTATATAAAAACGTACTTTTTAAGTATCAACTTCATAAAAGAAAAAAATGTTAAATTTTTTTTTTTTAATTTTTAAAAAAAAATTTAAATTTAAAAAAAAAAAAATTTTAATTTTTATTTTTTTTATTTTTTTATTTTTTTATTTTTTTTTTTTTTTTTTTTTTTTAATTTTCTTTTTTTTTTTTTTTTTTCTTTTCTGTATCGAGGTTACATCATAAGAAAAATGTATACCAAGTTCCGTCGTTCTATGTCAATATTTCAGGTTTTCGGACCGGAGACGCCCCTCTGTGAGGGTAGGCCTTAAGACATCGCCTATATGGTCTTATAACCATCATATTCGAGATCTACGGCTTTGATAACCTATATAAGAGCACCAACATGTTGTTGATATGCGAATGTTTATTAAACTCGGCACCGCAGCGGACTCCAGCACCGGTACCCGGAGCCAACTCCTTAGATTCCAATAACAATTCTTTCTAGAAATTATACTCTGAATCCTCTCACCAAATTTCAGCTTTCTACGTCAATATTTAATGTTTGAGGGGCCAGCACCCCCACCCCAAAATGAGGATGCATGGTCTTGTAACCTCGTTAACGATGAGGATATGTTACCATCTAACGCACGCGATCCAAATTTTAGCACGATACGA
>JABUQX010134060.1:25000-30679 GCA_015478945.1 Trachelipus rathkii
GTTCACAGAGAGCACTCCTAGCTTTTAAGGGAAGCCTGTATAAAATTTTACGCTCTCCGTAGATCTTAAAGAAAACTTGGATTTTTTGAAGTGTAACTTTAATATATTAATCCTGAAAGTTTGAAAGAAATCAGTCGACTGGTTTGAAATTTAGGGGGGGGAGAAACCCCAAGTTCTGAATTTCTTCCCTATTTCACTAAAAAGCTCATAAAAGTATCATTTTTCAAGATATTTCAAAAATTATTTCACTAAAGTACGTGAATATAATGTAGTAATAAAGAAATAATCATTTACCTTTCATATTATAAAAAATAAAAAAAGGTATGGCAATTTCTTCAATTTTTTTTTCAAAATTTTGAAAAAAATTTCAAGGTTCTTACTTCAATCAGACATATCACTAATATGAATCGATAACTTTTAATAAAACTTTGTGTACATCTTGAAGGGTCAATATGGAAGGTTTCTGGAAAGTTTTATCGATATGCACGATCAACTTTTTTTTTAATTATTTTTTATCTCAGTTGATATGGGAAAAAATAAATTTTGAGAAAAACGCAAAAACAAAAACTTGACTTCAATCAGACATATCACTAATATGAATCGATAACTTTTAATAAAACTTTGTGTACATCTTGAAGGGTCAATATGGAAGGTTTCTGGAAAGTTTTATCGATATACACGGACAACTTTTTTTTTAATGATTTTTTATCTCAGTTGATATGGGAAAAAATAAATTTTGAGAAAAACGCAAAAACAAAAACTTGACTTCAATCAGACATATCACTAATATGAATCGATAACTTTTAATAAAACTTTGTGTACATCTTGAAGGGTCAATATGGAAGGTTTCTGGAAAGTTTTATCGATATACACGGACAACTTTTTTTTTAATGATTTTTTATCTCAGTTGATATGGGAAAAAATAAATTTTGAGAAAAACGCAAAAACAAAAACTTGACTTCAATCAGACATATCACTAATATGAATCGATAACTTTTAATAAAACTTTGTGTACATCTTGAAGGGTCAATATGGAAGGTTTCTGGAAAGTTTCATCGATATGCACGATCAACTTTTTTTTTAATGATTTTTTATCACAGTTGATATGGGAAAAAATAAATTTTGAGAGAAAAGCAGAATAATTAGAATAATAAAAAAAACAAAAACTTGAAATTTATTCCCTTTTACAGAATGTAAAAAAATGTAAAAATAACAATAATAATAAAAATTCTTTAAAAAAATTATACTTTGACTCCGGCTCCGGCTCCGGCTCCGGCTCCGGCTCCGGCTCCGGCTCCGGCTCCGGCTCCGGCTCCGGCTCCGGCTAAATTCAAAATTGCTCAGCTCCAACTTCCTGCAAAAAAATTTTTACATGCACAAAAATTCTTTAAAAATATCGCTTGACTCCGGCTCAGCTCCGGCTTCGGCTCCGGCTCAACTCCGGCTCCCGGCTCAGCTAAATTCAAAATTTACTCAGATCCAACTTCCTACCCAAAATCATTTCCCATTAAAAAAATCTTTAAATAAATTTATAGCACAGCTCGGCTCCGCTCCGCTCCGCTCCAGATCTGATTCTAACTCATAAATTCAAGGTTGCTCAGATCTCGTCTTCGGCAAAATTACTCTCACATAGGAAAAAAATTCTTAAAAAAATTATACTTTGACTCCGGCTCCGGCTCCGGCTCCGGCTCCGACTCCAGCTCCGACTATATTCAAAATTGCTCAGCTCCAACTTCCTGCAAAAAAATTTTTACATGCAAAAAAATTCTTTAAAAAAATTATACTTTGACTCCGGCTCCGGCTCCGGCTCCGGCTCCGGCTCCGGCTCCGGCTCCGGCTCCAGCTAAATTCAAAATTGCTCAGATCCAACTTCCTGCAAAATCATTTTCACATTCAAAAAAAATTCTTTAAATAAATTATACTTTGACTCCGGCTCCGGCTCCGGCTCCGGCTCCGGCTCCGGATCTGACTCCGGCTCTAGCTAAATTCAAAATTGCTCAGCTCCAACTTCCTGCAAAATTATTTTCACATAGGAAAAAATCTTTAAAAAATTATTCTGACTTCGGCTCCATCCGTTCAGCTCGCTCCAGCTCCAGCTCCCGGCTCTGGCTCAATTTCAAAGAAGTTATATCTAAGACTTCAATACATAGTTGTTTTACTTCCCATAAAAATTTAAGAAATAATATTATATACTCACAATGCAAAATGTATGAGTACTCTCGGACTCCGGCTCCGGCTCCAGCTCTGGCTCTGTTTAAAATTGTTCTGGCGACTGGAGGCAGACCTCATTTCACTTAAGAAAAAAATTGTGATAAAAATGTATACTTCGCTCCCGGCTCCGCTCCAGCTCCGCTCCCGCTCCAGCTCGGCAACTCCTGGCTCCAGATCTAATATTAAAATTGTTCAGCTGCGACCTCAGCACCTTCTTACCAAAAAAAAATTTTGTGATAAAAATGTCTAATTCAGCTCGGCTACAACTCCTTCGCTCCAGCTCCGGCTCCAGCTCCGGCTCCCGAACACCTACTACAACTCATTTCAAAATTGATATGTTTCCGACATTGGCAGAATTATTTTCACTTGCTAAACAATTCCTGAAAAACAAATTTTTACATATGCTCCAAATCTGGCTCCGGCTCCAGACTCCGGCTCCGGCTCCGTCTCCAGCTCCGGCTCAAATTTCCAAAATCACACCATGATGTAGAGGAGGAATTTTTCTAATAATTAGAATAATAAAAAAAAGAAAAGAAGTCACATTAGTCGGATCCGGGGCCGTGTCGGGCCGTATCCGGAATCAGATCCGGGCAGTGTCCGGAGCCGGATCCCCACTGAGCTAATTTTTCAGGAAATATTTTTTTGGTGAAAAATTTATTGCCAGAAGACGTGCTGAACAATTTTCAATTAGTGCAGAAACCTTAGTGAATCCGGGCCAACGAAGTTTATTGCCGGAAGACGTGCTGAACAATGTTCAAATAGTCTAGAAACATTAGTCAGATCGGAGGCCGTATCAGGCCGGATCGGAACCTGATCCCTGGGTATAAGATTTTTCAAAAATATTTTTGGTAAAAATTTATTGTCAGAAGACGTGCCGAACAATTTTCAAATAGTCTCGCGTCGAATCCGGAGCTTCCGAAGCTGATCGGAGCCGGATCAGCCGTATCCGGAGCCTTATCGATTTGATCCTAGTATGAATTTTTTCAGGAAGTAATTTATTTCAAGACGTAGCTGAGAACAATGTTCCAAATAGTGAAGAAACGTGATCGGATCAGGCCGAAGCCGAAGTCGGCCTATCCGGAGCCATCGGAAACCGTATCGGAAGCCCGGATCCTGGGTGTGAATTTTTCAGGAAATATTTTTGGTAAGAATTTATTTCAAGAAGACGTGCTGAACAATTTTCAATTAGTGCAGAAACCTTAGTCGATCCGGAGCCGAAGCTGAAGTTGGAGCCAGGCCCCAGGGCGAGCCGGATCGGAATCTGGTATGAATTTTCTTCGAAAATATTTTCCTAGGTGAAAATTTATTTCAAGAAGACATGCTGAACAATGTTCAAATAATCTAGAAACATTAGTGGATCTAGGCTGTATCCGGAAACCGGATCTGAGCCGGATCTAGGTATAATTTTTCGAGAGTATTTTTTTGGTGAAAATTTATTGTCAGAAGCAGTCTTGAACAATTTTAAAATGGTAGAAACAGTCGAATCGGAGCCGAAACTGGGAAGTCGGGCCGGATCAACAGATCCCGGATCCGAATCGGATCACAGGTATGAATTTTCTTCAGAAAATAATTTTTGAGGTAAAAAATTTATTTCAAGAAGACGTGCTGAACAATGTTCAAACAGTCTGAAACACTAGTCGGATCCGTAAGATGTCGAACTGATCCTAGGTATGAATTTTTTTCGGGAAATAATTTTTTAGGAAAATTTTATTGTCAGAAGACGTGCCGAACAATTTTCAAATAATTACGAAACCTTAGTCGGATCCCGGATCGAAAGATCGCGTTCCCGGATTGCTCGGTATGAGTTTCATCAGAAAATATTTTTAAAGTGAAAATTTATTTCAAGAAGACGTGCAGAGCAATGTTCAAATAGTGAAGAAACATTAGTCGGATCGCGGGCCAGAAGCCGAGTCGTATCCCGGGCCGTATCGGAGCGGATCCTGAGTATGAATTTTTTCAGGAAATATTTTTTTGGTGAAAATTTATTGTCAGAAGACAGTGCCGAACGGTGCAAAATAGTGCAGAAACCTTAAGTCGAATCCGGAGCCGAGCTGAGTCAAGGGCCAGTCCAGGGATCCCGGGATCCGGATCCTAGTATAGATTTTCTTAGAAAATATTTTCTAAGTGAAAATTTATTTCAGAAGACGTGTTGAACAATGTTCAAATAGTGTAGAAACATTAGTCATCGGATCCGGAGCCGAAGTCGGATCTAGAGCCGGATCCTGGGTATAATTTTTATCGGGAAATATTTTTTTTGGTGAAAAATTTGTTGTCCGAAGACGTGCTTTAACAATTTTCAAATAGTCAGAGCCTTAGTCGAATCCGGGCCGAAGCTGAAGTCGGGCCGGATCGGATCGGTCCGGATCGGATCTTAACAATGAATTTTCTTCAGAAAATATTTTCAAGTGAAAAATTTATTTCAGAAGACGTGCTGAGTATTCAAATAGTCTAGACTCGTGGATCTTCTTTGGACGAATCCGGCGCCGGATCCGGGGCCGGATCCTGGCATCCGCGTTCCGTGTTCTACATGTGGTGAAAAGAATTATTGTCAGAAGACGTGCTAGACAATTTCAAATGGTGCAGAAACCTTAGTCGGATCGGAACCGAAGCTGAAGTCAGGGTGGATCTGGATCCCAGATCAGGTACTTAATTTTCTTCAGAAAATATTTTTAAGTGAAAATTTATTTCAGAAGACACGTGCTGAGCAATGTTCAAATAGTGTAGAAACATTAGTTGGATCCGGAGCCGAAGCCGAGAGTCGTATCGGGCCAGGAAAGCCGAATTCGTATCCGGAGCCTATCGCAGCCGGAGCCGGATCCTGGGTATGAATTTTTCAAAAATATTTTTTGAATGAAAATGTATTGTCCCAACTCTTTTTGAACAATTATCAAATGGTACAGAAACCTTAGTTGGATCCGGAGCCGGATCTGAAGCCGGAGTCGGAACCGGATCCTAGGTATGAAATTTTTCAATAAATATTTTTAGGTAGAAAATTTATTGCCAGAGGCAGTGTGAATAATATACGATAAGTCCAGAATCCTTGAGTCAGATTACAAAAGTCAAGTCTGAGCCGGAGCCGGAGCCGGAGCCTGGGTATGAATTTTTTCATTAAATACTTTTTAGGAAAAAAATTTATTGTCAGAAGACGTGCTAAATAATTTTCAAATAGTGCAAATTCCTTAGTCGGATCCGGATCAGAGCCAGTGAAATTTTTCGAAAAATATTTTTTTTTGTGAAAAGAAAATTATTACCAGAAAGACGTGCTGAACAATTTTAAAATAGTGCGGAGCCGGGGCCGGAGCCGGAGCCGGAGCCAGAGCCAGGATTAGATTTTGTGTATAAATTTTTCAAGAAATATTTTTTAGGTGAAAATATATTACCAAAAGAAGTGCTCATCAATTTTCAAATAGAAACCTTAGCCGGAGCCGAAGTCTGAATAAAATAATTATTTACGTTTGCGTGGGAATA
>JABUQX010134061.1:10000-17500 GCA_015478945.1 Trachelipus rathkii
ATATTAGGTATAATATAATATATATATTATACTATATATATAATATATATATTATATATATATATATATATTTTATATTTATATATATATATTATATATATATATATATATATATATATATATATATATATATCTATATAATATATATACATAAAAACAAATAGGGCATATATATATATATATATGGAGATGATAATAAGGTTCGCTCAGTCCAGGTTCGAACTCCTGGAGGTCAAATGAATGTTTACCCCATAAAGCATTTATTCCCTTTAGAGCTATCATTAACACACAGTGGAAATCAAGTCAAATCTCAAGGAAATAGTTCTGCTTCAAATTCAATGGTTCCATTACCACCATCATCTCAGCAAGTAACAATTCCTGCCCCTACCACAATTAATGATACTCCCGCGGTTGCAAATTCATTGCGTCCCAGAAGGAAAGCAGCTATAGTAGCACGTTCGAAATTTTTGAATATCGGTAATGAATCGGAATCGGAATCGGAATCATCCGAGAGTTCTGATTAATCAAATTCTTTTGTTTTGTTTTTTGTTTTTTTTAAATGACACGAATTCGTCGAAATCCGTGCCATCGCCCCCGCCCAGTGTATTAAAATTGGAATGCGAATCGAGAGCTTAAAATATTTCGTAAAGAAAGTTTGCGCTTGAATATGCTTTTGGTCTCAAATTCGTATGCATTTCAATTATTAACTCTTTGCCAAATCTATATTTATCCTTAAAGATGTTATGTGTTTTAAATTGTAAATATTGGAATCATGAAACCAAAACACTTTTGAGGAACTTAAAGAGCTGGAGTTGATATGCTGGAATCATTATTCAAAATCAGAGCTTTTACGTTTTTGACCTCGTACTGTCAAGTCGCTTAATTGACTTGTGCTTGTAAAAAGTTTACTAAATTTCTGTCGTTTCTGTAGAAGTGGATGATTTTAAAATAGAACTCCTTCCTATATTTGTTTAGTGTTAGTTATAAAAAAGTGTTAAATCGGATGATCACTAAGGCCTTATAAACCGTGATTAAATGTAACTTTATTAAGTGCATAGTAACGCTTTTTATTTTTATTTAACTAACGCTTAATCTTCAAGTCAACTTTATCTTCGTAAATTAATAGTCAATCGATGCGTAAAGGAATTATTTACTACCTATACTAAGAGGCCGGTGGTATTAACTAATTACACCGGTGTTGAAACTAACAATTTCAAATCCAAAATTTGGACTAATTGGATAAGAAGTTTCAGTTTATCAACAAGTAAGTTGTTTACGTTCCTTTTACTATAGGTTGATAATTCCATTTATTATATTTATGCATTGAAACACATAACATTTATCAATTCAAAGTTTAACTGTCGTAAATTTATTATTCTTAATTCGAATATAATAACTACGTTGGTATTAAGGTTGTATCCGTAAATATTCTACTCACACAGATACAATTTTAATAATTTTTGAAATTGTTAGTTAATGTTTGCAATTTTTGAAATTGCTAGTTAATTTTTGAAGTTTTTGAAATTTTCAATATTTTATAAGAATCAATTTTTTGTAAATTTGTTCAAATTTGTTTAAACCTTATGAAAGGCAAACTTAAAGTTTTTTCTTGCATCGAGTTTGAGACTAGACAGGCATATTCAAGCGCGATTTATTTCCATATGTTGGGCGTATCAATTATATATAATTATTGATTGAAAGATTTACTAGTAAATTTTTTTTGTTTTTTTGATTTTTTGATAAAGGTGTCTTAACATTTTTTTTAATTTGAAAGCGACTTAAAGTCACGTGTTTGATAATTTTTTCTACATTTTGCATGCGCAGTGGGTGTTTTTCGTGCGCATTCGATATTTTTATATAAATTCGATAATTTTCTCAAATTCGACATTTTGCTTGCGTAGTGGTTGTTTTTCAACATAGTCATTGCGCATTCGATAATTTTCTTATACATTCGACATTTTGTATGCGCGGTGACTGTTTTTCATTGCAATCGATGCGCGGTGATTGTTTTTCGACATAAGCTATGCGCAGTGTTTATTTTTCGACATAGTCTATGCCCAGGGTTTATTTTTCGACATAGTCTATGCGCGGTGTTTATTTTTCGACATAGTCTATGTGCAGTGTTTGTTTTTTGACATAGCCTATGCGCGGTGTTTATTTTTCGACATAGTCTATGCGCAGTGTTTATTTTTCGACATAGTCCCTATGCGCATGGTTTATTTCGAACATAGTCTATATGCGCAAGTGTTTGGTTTTGGACATAGCCTATGCGAAAGGTGATTGTTTACGACATAGTCCTGTGCGCAGTGTTTTATTTTTCGACATAGTCCTATGTGCAAGTGTTTTGTTTTTGCCCACATAGCCTACTGCGCGGTGTTTATTTTTCGACATAGTCTATGCGCAGTGTTATTTTTCGACATAAGCTATGCGCAGTGTTTATTTTTCGACATAGTCTACGCCCAGGGTTTATTTTTTCGCACATAGTTATTTGCGGCAAGCGGTTTTTATTTTTCGACATAGTCTATGCGCGGTGTTTATTTTTCGAATAGTCTGTGTGCAGTGTTTGTTTTTTGACATAGGTTTATGCGCGGTGTTTATTTTTCGAAATAGTCCCTATTGTGCAGTGGGTTTTTTTTTCGACATAGCCTATGAGCGGTGATTGTTTTTTCGACATTATCTTATGCGCATTACGTTGTTATCGAATAGTTTATGCGCAGTGTTGTTTGTTTTCGACATAGTATATGCGCAGTGGTTGTTTTTCGATATAGTCTATGCGCAGTAGTTGTTTTCGACATAGATTTTCAACATAGACATAGTATATGCGCAGTGGTTGTTTTTCGACATAGTCTATGCGCAGTGGTTGTTTTTCGATATAGTATATGCGCAGTGGTTATTTTTTGACATAGTTACTGCGCACTAGTGTATTATTTCTCATTCGTTCCATTCTTTCTCGATTTGTTCTTTCTACTATCAATATGGACATCATTCAAGACTTAGATCTGAAAGAGGCTGCTGATTTTCAAGACCAAATGCCTACAGATCTTTCAGGAGAGGAAATATCTAGCCTCAAGTCAAATCTTCTTAAAGACTTGGGTCCTCTTAGGTTAAAAAGGGGACACTTAAGAAGAAAACTTACTCTCTGTTGTAAACACTTTCCTATAGAAGAGGAAGGTGATGAGGACTCTCCCACCTTTTACGATCCAGTTGTTGTAAAAACTGTGTTTGAAAAGGTGACAACAGTCATGAGTGAAATTAAAGCTCAAGACACTATCATTGAAAACTTAATATTGGGGGCTGAATATACGAAAGTTGACCAAGCCATACTTGACGAAGAACTTACAGCCACTGATACCTACCATATTAAGATGGCTAAAGCGCTTCACTTGTTAAAAGACAAGTATGGTTGTAACTCAGATACAAGAAAGTCATCTAGTGCCTCTTCAGAGAAGCTAAACTCAAAGGAGACTTGCTGTCATTATCCTTCTAGCTTAAAGATTCCTGCCTTAAAGTGTGGAGATTTCTCGGGAGATAAAGACAAGCATTCTTTCCGCTCTTTTCTCCAATCTTTCAATAACGTATATGGAGAGAGAAGAGACATCTCAAAGGCCATCAAACTTCAATATTTAAAATCACATTTGAAGGGATATGCTCTGAAGGACATTGAGTTCTTGTCAGGCACGGATGACAATTATGATGTTGCCTTAACCATCTTAAAGGAACATTATCTAGATAGAGCATTCATTATCGACTCTATTTTACATGAGTTAGATTCAGCTCCGCCTCTTGACGGAAGGCAGTTGGAACCTGTCCGGTCTTTCATTTTAAAGGTTCGGGCTAACTTGAAGGAACTTAAGGAACTTGGAGTTGACTTTTTTCAAGAGGATTCATCCGGTTGCAAGTTAATAAGTCATATCGTGGTTGATAAGCTTCCTATTTCGTTTTTGAGAGAGTTGAAGCTGTCTACGAAGGAACAATATCCTTCCATCAACCTCATATTCAAAGAACACAATCAAATCATTCATAATATGGAAAGATTTCGAACTCCAAAATCTTACACTCAATCTCCCTCTTCTGGTTCTTCTCGTTCTTCTTTTGATTCAAAAAGGAGAAACAGAAATGGGAAAAAGTTTCCTTCTGTACCATCTGAACAGAGTCATACTTTCAATACATCCAAAGGTGATAGTGTAAATAAAAAGACATCATCTCCATCTTCGTCAAATATTCAAGCATCGTCTGAAATTAAATGTAAGTTGTGCAGTGGGAAGCATTTCCTTTCAGAATGCACAGTTTATGAATCTCCCAAGGCCAAAAGGGACAGATGTGTCGTGCTTAAGCTGTGCAGCAACTGTTCCAGCTTGAAACATATGGTGGATATGTGTCCAGCAAAAACACTCAACCTTAAGTACCCTTGCTTAAATTGCAAGAGTAGAAAGCATCTTACTGCTCTTTGTCCATCTGAAATTCGTACTCAACATCGGAACAACAATCGAAAAGATGCCGATGAAGAAAGTAATTCTGGTATTAGCAACCACTTGTGTATCAATACCGGACAGTCATCTGCCTCCCAAATCTTACCTACCATCACCATCACAGTAAGACACAAGAATAAGTCTGTGCCTGTTCGTTCATTAATCGACTTAGGTTCACAGAGAACCTATGCTAGTCCAAGATTGCTCAATAAATTCGACATCAATTGTGAGCAATTACCCAAGATTGACAATCCCATCAAAACCTTCATCGGAGAGCAGGTTCGTTCCTCTTATTTGGCTAATTTGGATCTCAACTGTTGTTGTGATTCATTTATATCAATTCCTGTTCTTGTAGACCCTTCTTTAGATGTGGGTTTTACTGTTAATGGACTGGCATCTGCTATTTGTAGAATTTCGTCAAAATACAAAGTAGCTGATAACTCATTTGTAGGTCCTTATGGGGACTCTGTGAATAACATCGACCTTTTGCTTGGCACTGACACTCTTTGTCATATGAGGCACTTCCAAATGGTAAAATGTTTGGAAGGAAGTAATATTTCAACTTGTTTCGGTTTAGTTCCTTTCGGTCCTGTGGATTCTTTTCTACTTCCACATCAAAAAGACTTTCTGTACAGAAAGCAGTCTGTTAACTCATCACGAGAACATGATGAGGAAGATTCATGACTAACAATGTCTGTCTCTTCAATGCCCTACCAATTTGTCAACACTCCTCAAACCCTCGTAAACTCAATTCTAGATCCCCATCCTTCCTACCCTGATGTCATCGATCTTTCCTCGAATCAAAAGGATACTGAACTTGGTCTGGAGCATCTGTACAGTCTGGAGTCCATGGGAATTCAGGAAGAAAAAGATTATGGTACTACCGACAAAGAATTTATAACTAAATTCCATAATTCCATTCAATTTATCGATGGAAAGTACCACATCGAAATCCCTTGCATTCGGGATTTGCTGCATCAAGTTCCATCCAACTATAATGTTGCTTTAAGTACACTAAAACGAGTCAAGAATCGTCTCAACAATCAGGGACTCGACAAAGCATACAGTGATGTCTTTAAAGAGCAGCTGAAAAACGGCATAATTGAAATCATTAAAGTATCTCCGAAGGACTTCCATAAATATGTATGGGTTCCCCACAGGCCTGTCATAAGAATGGCTGATCAGGTATCAACTAAGATAAGACCTGTATTCAATTGCAGTCTTCGTACAAAAGGAGCTCCTTCCCTTAATCAAGCCTGTTATCCAGGTATAGATTTGTTGGTTCCCCTTCTTCGTCTTCTTTTAGCTTTTAGAACCAATAAATATGTGGTTGTTGCGGACATATCTAAAGCTTTCTTACAAATCTATCTCAAGCAAGAAAGTGACCGTAACAAGTTTTGTTTCTTCTGGGAAGAAGATGGCAGGCTTGTTACTTATCGGTACGCAACCATCATATTCGGACTTGCTGTTTCTCCCTACATTTTGGGAGCTGTTATTAGACACCACATTCAGAATAACTATCCTTATGATTTAGTCTCTCGTCTTCTGATAAATAATCTTTATGTAGATAATTTTATTTACACTCACTCGTCCCCAGAAGTACTGAGAAACATTTACACCACATCAGTTCAAAGAATGAAGGAAGGAGGATTCAACTTGTGTTCTTGGAACACTAACCATTCAGATCTTAAGGCTCAAATAAAACAGGATAACATGTTTTCTTCCCATAACTGCGAAGAGGAAAAAGTTCTAGGTTACCTTTACCATCCTGGTAATGACACCCTGAGACTCGCAGACTTTGAGTTATCATCAGTCAGTTCAAAAAGAGATCTGCTCTCTCAAGTTAATAAAATCTTTGATCCTCTTGCATTGTTTCTTCCTGTCACATTGAGAGGTCGACTTTTGATGAGACGTATATGGGAAAAACAAATGAGTTGGGATGACCCTATCGATCTTGAAATAAAGGAGGATTGGGAAAAATTAAGGGCCGATCTTGACTCTCTTAAGAGTTTATCGTTCAATCGTTTTTGTTTTGATACCTCATCGACTAATGCAACCCTTAACATCTTTTGCGATGCTAGTTCAAAGAGCTATGGATTTGCGGCTTACATCACCTCCCCAGAACAAGGTCCTTCGTTAATGTGGGCCAAATCTAAAGTAGCTCCTCTCAAGGGAAAAACCCTTCCTTGTTTAGAGCTTTTATCCATCTTTCTGGCGCTTAAATGCCTTCCGCAGATCGTGACTAGCCTACAAGAGGTTGAATTTAGTAAGGTCAACGTCTTTTCTGACTCCCAAATCGTTCTTGCATGGGTAGCTGGAGGAGGTAGCAGGACAAAACAAATTTTCGTTCGGAATCGTATACAGGACATTAAGAGTATGGTTTCATCTATGAGAAACGATAATTTAATACCGATCACATTTAACTACGTCAAAACAGATGAAAACCCTGCAGACCTTATAACTCGTGGTTTGTCCTGTCGCGAATTCATGAAGAAGCTCGAACTATGGAAGAATGGACCAGCTTGGCTTAAACACGACCAAGTGTATTGGCCTAGTTATCAGCAAACAAGGAGTGTACAGGAAGGGCTTTCAACTACCTTCACAGTCATTCAAGCTCCACCTCCTCCTGTTATTGACATGGCCAAGTATTCTTCCCTTTCAACTTTGTTAAGAGTATGTGCTTTACTCTACAAATTCGGCACATCTTCCATCGATCCTATTGAAAATGATAGGAAAGCTCGACTTTTCTTGCTCAAGATTATGCAACAAGAAAGTTTTCCTGTCGAACTTCGTTTTTTGAGAGAGATTCAATCGGGATCAACTTCTTCAAAACCACCTGATTTAGTTTCTCGCCTGAACTTCTTTTTGGACGATTTGGGTCTTATAAGAAGTAAAGGACGGTTGTCTCGCACTAACTACTATAGTTTCGAGATAGTTAATCCGGTAGTCCTTGGCAAGTCCCATCATCTTACCACCCTGATTGTCAGAGATGCACATGTTTCTTGTAAACATCTTGGCATTCAAGCTACTT
>JABUQX010134061.1:22500-23751 GCA_015478945.1 Trachelipus rathkii
CAGACAGAGTGGTAAGAAGTTCAAAATAGGTTACTTTACTCTTTCCAACAGCTTTATACAGACACTGTTTCATAACCTTTATTAACCTTTCCCAATGGCTACCTTGCCATGGAGAAAAGAGGTTAATTTTCACATGTTTGATTTGATTTTTATCAAACTCCTCCTTGAAAGCATCGGTACAAAAAGGACTCTTCTATTATTTTGCACCCTTTATTGAAATATAATGCATTGTCACTATATATGTACGATGGTATACTAAATTTATTACAGAACCTTTTGAATGCTAAAAGAAAATCAGATGTGTTCATGGAAGGTACCAGTTCTAAGTGTACAGCTCTGATGTTTAGGCAAGTGAAAATTAAGATATACATTTTCTCTAACTTTGAGGTGTTGTTTTTGACATATATATGAGAGGTGAAATCAATACCTGTGTGTTGGTAAGGTTTTATGAGATTCATGTGTGTTCTAGGTATGTCAGTGAAACGTGGGTACCTGTAAGAAAGAGCATTGTACTTCTTGCATGTAATGCATTCTAACAACACAGATCTTACTGCAGCTCTACCCTTAGGTATCCACACACCTTGATTTCTGATATAATTTAGAGTAGTACCAATGCCAAGGTGCTTTACTTGTTCATGGGCATATTTTATAAATAGCAGTGTAAAGCCATGATTTCTACCCATTAAAATAGGATTAGCTTGTTCATAGCTAATAAGAAGAGCCTTATTAATCCTGCCCTTACTTCTTAAATAGCCTTTTTCGTCAAGGAAAAGATTTAAGTTCAAAACTAAGGGAGGAATATCTGAATCTTTCAAGGAAGTTACTTTTACTTTCTGTTTATAATCTTTTAAAAATTTAATTTCATTATCAAAGGATTGAATTTGATTTATTTTTAGCCAATATCTTACAGACTTTTGCTGGTAATCTACATTTACTTTAATTTTACTAAGCCATTTAAAAATCCAGGCAGTGATTCTTAAGACTTTTCTATAGCAGGAATATTTACTTATATCTAAAATACTGCTACATGTACCTTCTAATCTATTTACATTTACCATTAATAGAGGTACAGCTTCTTGTGGCACACTCAACATAGGATACTGGGGCCAATTGTCTAAATCATTGGTTATCCAAACAGGACCATGATACCACAAAGCAAAAATTTCTTTAAACTTTTTCAAAGTTAAACCCCTAGTTAAAAAATCACCAGGATTTTCTGCTGTATTTACATATTTATAATAAACATTTACT
>JABUQX010134062.1:5000-18445 GCA_015478945.1 Trachelipus rathkii
CTATGCGTATTCCATTGGTCGCTTATGCGCGCGGAGAGAGTAAAAACGGGTCTCACGCGTGTTCTTTACTGTGGGAATGCCGAGGAGCACATCATTATGCGTTTGTGTCTCTCGTTCTCCGGAGGTGGAGACGGGTCTTACATGTTGAAGCAGGGATATGTGTGAGGTGATGATATGAGGAGATTATTTAGTATTTTTGTGGAGACTTCTCGGCATAGTACGCATAGTGTGGTTCGTATGCACACAGATGGACCAGAGTCACAGTTATCCGGTGGATAAGCGCCATGGGTGGGAGACGAGAGTGTAGTAGCACCTACTCAGTGTATGTTGCGAGAGAGATAAAACATATCTATCTGGTTGGGGAGAGATACGCAGTGGGCTAATTATTGTTGGTTTGAGCTAGATTTTGTTTGTGTATTGCAATTTGCAAAATGTGATGATGCGTGCACATATGTAAGGTTAATAGTGTATGTGAATGTGTCTTATTCACTTGATGCGTTGTGTATGAGCTTTCTATTACGAGTCTTTTTCACAGTTCGTGTGATAATGAGGATTGATTTAGATCTGGTAATACGTACGTTCGTGACAGCTAGTTCTATTTTTAGGAGTGTTTGTATACTTCAGATTACGTCGAATCTTTACTCATATCTATTTTTAGATTAGTTACCATCCCATCGCGTCATATCAATTGTCACTGTTATACATGTTTTTATTTTTTTAGCGCGTTATTCATCACTGTTTGTAACTCCTATGATGCTTGAGCGCTTGCTAGCGATGCTGCTGTATATTTTATACACATACTTTTAGTACTTCTACGATGTGACGTAGTCGTGACTGAGACAGCGAAACCCACATTAACCACATAATTAATATTATAATATATAAAAGGTAGCTAGATATAGGATAGGATAAGGCTAAATAGTAATATTATTAGATTAATGTGTAGTGGTAAGGGTTAAATATAATTGAATATATATAATAAATATAGTCTGCACATTATAATATACATACTAGGTTAAATATAATATATGACATGCAACTCATACGATCTATTTACTGATTATAACTTATATAAATACTAGCATTATAAAAACTATGACATCTATCACCTTCAGATACTATTAATATTATAATTTTAGCGGTGCTTTTTGGTGTCTGCGATACTCTATTTGGTACTTATCCAGGTGGAATCAGTATAAACCAGTATTTTTTTTTGGTATATTAGGTGGCGAGGAGTTGTTGCATTTTGTTTTTTTGTGATTACTAAGTTCACGGGAGAGAGTGAGGACGTACGGGTTTGACCTTCAGGGGACGTATCGGCAAGTACGCTCTTATAGGCAATCGCGATGTGCATCAGAGATTAATGCCTTTCTCCCTGCCAACTTATGACTTTAGTTTAGTACAGTATCCGTTATTATCTCTTAAGGTTTTCATTTATCTCTTCTATTTACCCTTCTGAAGAAAATCAATACTTGTAATAATATACTATATATAACTAATTAATATAGAACTATAATCATCTTATTTGAGACATCTGGCGTACTCTTATCTATTATAGGGTTTGTTATACGTATGTACTTATATGAGTTGAGTATTAACGGCGACTAGGGTATTCAGATCTTTTTTTTATTTATATTAGTATTATATTTTATTATACCTTATATTATTATTAGCCGTGATTAATCATTAATATCATTATAATATTATATTATATACTGCAGTATTAATTAATAATACTTATTTATTAATTATATATATTATATAACATTAGAATTATACTTATATTATAATTATATATTAATTATAATTATCATACTAAGTAATATATGTTATTCACTATATTATACTTACTTAATACCTTATATTCAATTATATATATTTTAATTATAAATATATTATATATAATTACTATTTTATATTTAACTTAACTTATAAATTATATATATTATAATTATATTAATATATTTTTATTAATATAATTATATAAATATATAATTACATATATATATAATAATTAGAGTATATCATTAAAGCTTTTATTAATTTACGAATAGTCAAGTATATAATAATAAATAATAAATGTAAATATATATAATATAATAATAATATATTAATTGATAATTATAATATAGTATATATATAATATATAATATATACTAATATATATACAAATATATAAATAATTTAATTAATAACTATAAATATATTTAATTATTTATATTAATTTATTTATATATTTAATATTTATATTGAGACGCGAGTTGATGTCAAGGACAACTTTTATTCTTTTCCAGTGCTCAAGTTCATATGATATAATATAATATAGTTTGCTATGGAGGAGCGTTTAGGAATTTTTTTTTATCTTTACTATCATCAAATCATTCACTTTATTCTAGTGTCTGATTATTGGTGACGATCTATATCAGTACACCCTTATACAGTTTTATGTGCGACGCTCTCGAAGGAGCGGGTGTCACATTAGAGCGAACCAGTTTCCTTCTAAGTATTATAGATGGGATCATCGTTATTACGCTCCACCGCACACGAAAAAAGATAAATAAAGTGTATTAATATGTTTCAGTCCGCAATGAACGTATCTTTTCTCACCCACTGGGTCACACCGAAGACCGATTAAGAGGGGTTGTGACTAGTTTTGTATGTCTTTTTTTTTTTTTTTTTAAGACGTGAGCATAAACCTATTTCCATTATTGGTAAGTATATTGGTTCATTCAATTCTTATGTGACAGTTTAACAGTCAGTTGTCAAGTATTCTAGTCACGAACCATCTTCTGTAAATATTATGCGTAAGTGCAATTTGGAGAAGAATATTCTGATTTTATTGATTGGACATCACTTACGGGAGTTGTGTTTATATGGCGGAGATTCTGTGGACGTGTGTTAATACTATTTGAGGCGAGTCAGTCAGTTGATTTATTTGGAAGTCCGATTATATTAGTGCATGAGCCTAGTTTTGGTATTAGTTCCATAATGGTTATTTTATGTAGTTGATTCCTGGTGGAGTTTAAGTTTGTATCCTATGAGAAGCCTTAAAGGAGAGTAACGTGACTGGTATTATAATAAGTACTAATAGCTAAACACGTAGCAGCTTATATACTGTATTGATGCTTCCTTGTCTATATTACCTCATATTAATTATTACTATACCCTTTAATATCTCCTTTTATATTATATTCTCTATATATTAATATATAATATTAACATGTTATTTTTTAATAAATATTTAATAATTTATTATTACATCTCAGCATGCTCCATTTAAAATGTCAGTAACATAGATTAATTATTATATATATTTCTTAATATCATATTATATATTTAATTTTTTATATTTCCACCTCCAATCTATTCATTATCAAAACATATTCTTACCATTATTATCACATCATTAACTTTATATTATTAATATCACATTACATTATGACCTGTTAACATCATATAATCCACTCTCTTCATTAGATATCCGGAAACTCTCGCTTAACATAAATAATAACTTCCTGTCGTTTGTTTTTCCTGTATGTCTCACATTCTCTTATCATAGTACATTTGTCCAATTGATACATATAATATATAGTATGACGCACTATCTATCATAACATTTATCGTACCCAACTATAGGATTGTACCTAGACTTCCATGACGGATGAGTGGCGCCTATCGTTTATCCTCAACCAGCCGCACCTATCCGAGAATAACACTATATAAATACCCATTCCTTTCCAAATCAACATCTCATGGGTATCCCTTCACAGCGAACTAATTAGTAGTTAACTGCCGTATATACATGTATTTGTGCTATTTCTCTATTATTCGTACCGAGCGCAACTCCGCTTACAGTTATATTACTTTTGAGCTGCCTGCGAGTACATAATGTCTCATAGAGCCTTTCTATTTATTAATTCAACTATTCATAACAGTGATAAGTATTAACTTTTTTTTTCAATCGTCACACGGTGAATCGATATTGTTGGGATACTCAAAATATACCATTTAGTAATTATCCGATAGAGTGCATACTATTCATTGTACCCTAAACCTGGCACTTTTATTTAACGACAATACTACCCTTATACATGGGAATCATATTAAATTTGAGCTGTATTTTTCAGATTCCTACAATATAGTTGTGTTTATGCGTCACCATTATATATTATTCATATATATGTAATTTTTTTGAGATATATTTATATATATTACAAATAATTACGCATTGTTTTCCAGGTTGTTATATATTATCTAGTGATATTGAATCCTGACGTAGTATTTTTGTTGTGTATTTTATTTTTATCTAATAGTTCTACTTGATTAACATCGTGTGTGTGTGGCGTTTTGATTAACACATAAAAATATAAATATTTTTTCGTTGATATTGTGATTAGTCATATGATCTATAGTATGATAAGTTAACCTTTCATGAATATTTATTTTGGTTTAGTCGCTGAGGGTTGTTATTGTGGATTACTTTATTTTGGATTTTGATAGTTTAATGACTTTCATTTTTATTTTTTTTTGTAAGATGTTAACATAATTTACAGGTGCTTTGTATATCGATCAGTAAAGTACCGAGCACTTACTTTTATTAAATCCTATCGCCATGTTTTCTCGTAGATAATCTTGTCATTGTATTATACAATATAAGCAACATTTTATGTCATCACTTATAAATTTCCGTCATTAAATAATATAACTCTTTTTTATTTTGTTTCACATGTAGTGGTGTGATTATTTTATAACAAGTCCCATCCCTACTAATCATACCTATACTAGCATACTATCCACGTCTTGACTCCTAGTTAATAATGTGAATCCTCGACTCCTCTGCCTGATTTGATTGAGTTGCTCGCGGTACATATCAAGTTTTATGCGAGTTTTTCATATTCTCACACATACTTGTGAGTTTGAGGCACGTATTGGACCGTGATGACGTCACTACATTCAGTACATACGACTACATCACTTGCATGTTACTATTCAACCAAGTGATTGAGTATAGCTAATATACTAATAATGCATGATTTCAAGTTTGAAAAAGTCATTTTTCGAAAAATAATTTGAGATGTAGTAAAATGAATAAAGAAATATCAATATATATATATAACATGGGTTTTTGAGAAATAAATTGAAAATATCACTGAGCTAAGAACAGATAATAACATAGAAGAAAAACACACAATTGGAGATAAAACAACATATTTAGGAGGGCAAAAACAAAAAGCCTGAAATTTTGTGTATTAAATTAAAGTAATTATTCTGCTTAGAAATTTAACGAAGACATCTTAAATTCATAAATGAGGGGGCGATAAAAATGGGGCTCATCCCGAGCCCAAACATTGGATCTTGCCCTTCAGTTTTTAACTTATTATAGTTTTTTCCATGCACTATATGTATTTATTTTTCAATAAAATATAAACTTCAAACCAATCTCACCATCTCTGAAATGCGTGAGCCTTTAATTATGATATAAATTAAAATTAATGCACATTTTAAATTTTATTGGATCAAGAAATTTAAATTAAATTGACGAGCTTTGCCCTCATCAAAAACGATAATTATTTAAGTTATACATCTAGATCTAAAAGATATCGAGTCAAGGACCAGCAGACATTTTGCAAACAAATATATAAAAAAAATTTTATTATAATAAATATTTAATATATATATATATATATATATTGAGATTTATTAGAAATTATTGTAGAGATTAAATATATTTATAGATAATTATTTATATAGATATATTATATATATATTATATTATAAATATTTTAAATTATAATTATTATTTAATTTAATAGTAATATTTTACATACACATGGACTATAAATAATAAATGTTATATTTTAATAAGACTACTTAATTTGGAGTATTAGTATCTTGAGTGGAGGAGGATATATTTTTGGATGAGACGGGGTGGTGGCCTATCATAAGTAGGTTCGGGAGTACTATAATAAGCTATGAGTTGATCACTTTAGGCGGAGAGGTGCGTCCGACAAAAGCTATTAACAGCACCAGAAGGGAGTAAATGATATTCTACTATATAAATTAGTTACAGAGAAGAAACAAAAAATTAACATAAACAGAGGAATAATCATATCTGATTGTATTAGTGTACATTAAGTTAGATTAGGATTATATCATTCTATATAGGTACTTTGATGTATTGTTGAGTTATATATGAAGGTTAAATTGAATTTATTTATGTGCATAATTATGAGTATGGACATTTTCAAAATAAAAAGCGATTCTTGTTGGAAATAAAATAATTCGATTATAACAATTGACTATAATAATTGAGAGTATTTACAAAATCTTTCTTCTCAGTCCCTGACTTTAACCTTTCTGAGCATATATAATAAATATTTTCAAAAATATATGAATAATAATACGTAATGACTATATTTAAAATGATAACCATAATAATAATAAATAATAATGTAACAAAATTTTAAACAGTAAGAAAGTCTCAACATCAGCATAATACTATAACGAGACAGATTCAATAGAGATTTTCAACATTATATTTTTTTTACTCACTATTGACGAGTTAAATAATCGAGTACGACGGAGAAATGTGTTGGAACTGAAGTCGTAAATTAGGAGAGAACGTGTGAGACGGATGAATACATTCGTCAACTTTAGATTTTGGGCCACACTGTGAAATTACGGTGTTTATATCAATAAATTCTAGGTACTATACTAGGTGTAATATATATACGTAAGTAAGCAGGGTATCTATGAAAGTTAGGGTGTAATGAGCGGTTGATAGCTATATATTATGCTTTTTGGTAGGCTGCGTTGAGGTGAGTGTGAGTATATATTATATCACGTATAGTAGATAGGTTAGTTTAGTTGGCCTAGTATATAGTATATTACTATATATAATATATAGGTAACTGATTCAGGAGAGATTCTAGGCTCATGTGGTAGTAAGCATTATCGTGAGGTAGGGTGAGGGATTAGTATGATCTATCTTTATGATATGGTGACCATATAAAGTTCATGAAAACTTATGGTGGAGCTGATGGAGAGGTAAATAGGAAAGTAGGAGTTTTTGGGAAAGTAGGGTTGGATTATGAATTTATGTAAAAGAGGTCGGTATATGACCTCTTCCTCGGTATGCTAATTTTGTTCTTTTGAAGATGAATGAAAGACGAGGAAACATCGTAATGGAAGAGGTGTTTGTATGCAGAAGTATATATCTATAATATACGCAGACGGTGGACCCGAGGACGAGGGGTTACTGGGCCCACGAGGCCACACAGGCTGTATCGGGAGCGGAATCCTGGACAATCACGAGAAGTATGGTGAGAGGTAGAGTAAGAAGGAGTACGCCGGAAGAGAGCGGCTGAATGGGGAGTATGATTTTTAATAAGAAACTGGCGATGAGTTTAAGTAGGATAAGGAGAGAGCGGTAGGAGGTGAGTCTGAGCGATCTAGAATAACAATCGAGAGGTTGAGTACATGAGAGATTATTGAGGCATGGGGGTGAGGATATGAATAGATACCACTCTCTGAGAAGATGGATGTGGGAGATTGAGAATGGGTGGAGTGACATCTGCTAGAGGAGTGTGTTTACAGGGAGCAGACTCGGTGCGAAAAGAAGATGTGGCATGGAGCGTATCATTCAGACGAGGATATTTTATATTTGTATATTTTATCTTTATATAATTATATATGGGGACATGCGCGATCCACGCGAAGTAGGGATGAGGCTATATCTCACATAGCACATACGCGCTCCAATGGTCATCGACCAATTACTACTGAGAGCGCGCGAGAGAGAGAGAATAGGAGCATGTCACACGGTGTATCTGTCAGTATAAGCGTCTGGAGAAAAGATGCGTTGCCGCGGGCTGACAGGCACATGAAGAGAATCCTTCCTGGGGAGAGAAAAGAAGAAGAATAAATATAATATATATATATATGGTATATAATTATACAATAATACTATATTTATTTTATATATTATATTTATAATATACTTTATTATATAGTATATAGATAATATATATAAGCAATATTATAATATTATATAGTATTATATAACCAAATAAGGAATTATATATATAGTATATATAGTATTAATATATTAAACCTCATTACTCTCTTCGTAGCCTTTGGTATAAAAGACATTGGAGAGCACAATAAGTTAAATTGTATTGTATAGTGGACATATTTCTAATCTAGTGTGGTAGTTTTCCATAGATGTTAAAAATTCAAATAAGAGGACCGAGAGTATTCTATTTTGGGCACTTCTCAAGAGAAGATAAGATGAATAAGGTTTTACAAAATTGTATGAGGAGTTGTATTGAATAGTACAATGTGTTTTACCTGTTTGTTTATTTAATACGATGATGGGTGGTATATAAGTCTTGTGGTCTCATAAGTATGTAGTCGCTATCAGAGGTGCTAATATTGGGGCCGCGTAGATTAAATGATGGAGCAGAGAATCTACTATATAACAAGGGGGATAATGTATATTAGCGATATGTAGTGATTGTCATTACCATTTATGTCAAGTATAATAGATTTATGAATATGTAATAAAATGATAACTAAACTATTATTATAAATACAATAGGGGATATATGAGTAATCAATGAGTGAGAGGAAAAGAAAGTAATAATATATTGAATCGAATTTATTGAGATGAATAATGAATAATAGAGGGTGGATAGAAGATAATAATAATTAATAATAAATGGAAGAGAAGAAATATTAGATACTAATAATATATAATAAGTACATAATAATAAATATTAATAATATAAATAATTAATTAAGATGTCATAGTAAATTGGTTGATATATTAAGTGGAGGGGTGTGGTCGTAAAAGAAAGATGAGTGACAGTATTGTGTATAGTCCTATAAATGAATAATTAGCGCAAGAAATGAATTTAGGTTCTCATTGGTTAACTAAAGTGATTTGGAAACTTGAAGGAGAAAAGTGGAGTATGGGCTGGGGTGACGGAAGTGAGGAATTCATTGGGGGTCCTTTGGAATGGAAAGTAGGATAAGAATAAGTGGAAATAATTAATAAGTGATCGTAATTATTTTATACATGAGAGTAGTTAATAATAATAATAAATAATAAAATAATTGGAAAGTAAATATATAAGGATTGAAGTAATAATAATAATAATAAAATAAATATAATAATAATAATAAGTAATAGATTAAATAATAATAATAATAGATTGGCCTATTGACGGAACGATGGCGACCTCAATATCCGGAAGTGAAGCGCCTAATGGAGGTGTTTTAATTCCTCCGCGAAATAAATTCATTGGTAACATAATATGTAAAGGCTCAGACATCACAAATAGAGTGGCGTTTTTTTTGACGCTGCACGATCATGTTCCGAAAGCTTTGCGATATTACAAAGGATGGAAAATAGACAAATAAGCTTCGCCGACCTTCTAAGATTATTATAGAGAAAAAAAGGTCATGAAGTATAGATTGAAAATTGCAGCTATCCTTCGCCATATACTCGTGTAAATATATATATATAAGATATATATATAGTATATGGGTATTAGTAATATATATATATATATATTAGAGTATATTTAATATATATATAGTGATAGATATATATATAGTAAGTATATATATAGTGATTGGTGTTATATAGTAAGGATTGGTAGAATATTCAAAGTATGTAGTATAATAATAATATAGGTTGTGTTATTATATAGATATGATTATGATAATTTAATATGATGAGGGTATAAGATAGAGTTATATATATATAGGTGATAGTAAGGTATATAAATATATATAGAATATATAAAGGTGAAGTATATATATATAGTGGTTAAGTATAAGAGGATATAGAGCGGTATAGATGAGAGTATTAGTGCAGTAAGTATATAAGTATATATAACTATATATATATATATATATATATAATATATATATATGAGTAAAAGTTACTTAACGCCCACACGGAACCGGGAGCTCGGAATCAGGGAAAAAGAATGAATTTGTGTCACAGTTACGCCTCTAAATGATACAGATAAATAGACGATTTTAAGGGTCGAGATAATGAGTAGAGAGAAAGGAAAAAAGAGAAAAAATATAGAGGGATCTATATCTCAAAACTAAATAGGCTACAGAAGGCGCAAAAGGAATACGAATTTTTTGGATGTTGGAAATACGTGTGTAAAATTTATAAAGTAAGTGAAATAGTAGGATAGATATAGAGGAGAGTGTTGGCCGCGCGGGAAGGAGGTGAGATTAGGGCCGCAAATCGATGGGTATGGAGTTCGGGGTCCTCTCGCCTTCCGGGAACTACGGGGTAAAGGGGATGGGATAAGTGGTATTAGCGCACGCCCGCAGAGGCCCGGGGAGGGTCATGGCCGGGAAGCGGTCGGGCGGCACGGCGACGTGTTTGTATTGTGGTGTCGCGGGGGGTTCCTTCCTGCCCCGGCGGGGCACGTATACGGTTGAGTGTGTGGGGAAAACGTTCCCCTTATATTCCGCTGTAGTTCCCCGTCGGACTCGAGAGCCCCCTACCAGAGTGTGTGCCATGTAATTACCTTTACAAATAATATAAATAATTTCGCCCCTAGAACAGGTTGGTTAGGGGGAGAGGAAAAAAAAAAGAGAGAGAAAAAAAAAAAAAATTCATTTCGACCTTAGAACATCTATTTATGTATCCATAAGATGCTCCCTGTGAAAAATTTTTTTTGTTCGGACTTCCCTTCCGTGTGGGCGTTAAGTAACTTTTGTCCTATATATATATATATATATATATTATATAGGAATAATATATATATATTATATAGTATAATTAGTTATATATATATAGATATATAATAATATAATATATATATATATATATAATATATATTTATATATAATATATATATATATATATATAATATATAGTATATAATATATAATTATATATAATTATCATATAATTGACAATTTTGTTCTGTCGAATTAAATACTCGAACTGTTTCTGCTTTCCTAATGAATATTTTGGCCCATGAAATCAACTTAATGAAGAAAAAAAAAGGGAATATTTTTTGTTTATGTAAACAACCATGGGTTTAAATCGTCAATTTTAAAACTAGTCGTTGTTTAGAATACATAAAAAAAATAAACAGTAATACTTCAAATTGAAATGGTTCAGTTGCCCGTTTACAAAGTTTTTTTTTGAAAAATAGAGAATATTATTTTAAAAATGGTTTTTCACCTACTAATAATTGTCTTTTGTAAAAATGTTAAAATTTGAACAAAATATTTTTTGCCCTTGTCAAGCGATGATATATAATATATATTATATATTATAAATATATATATATATATACTCAATAATAATATATAATATGAGTATATATATATAAATAATATAATATGTAATAGTTATAATTTAATTTATATATTGATATATATATATATATATATATATATATATATATTATAATATATTATAATATAATAAATATAGTAGTAAGTATATAATATATATATATACTATATATCAGGCCCTTATGGTTCAAGTATATTTTTTGTCAAAGTTCCAAGTACAATTACAAGTCAAGTACTCTAGAATTTGTTCAAGAACAAGTACATGTAGTTCAAGTACAAAGTACAAGTACTTTATGAAAACTTGCATATATATATATATTATATATTATATATAATATAATATATAAATATATAATATATATATAGTATAATAGTTATATATATATAATATATATAAATATATATAGGGTATATATATTATAATATATATATAATATATATATATATCATCATCCATCATCATCATCATCAAATTATTATCCTTCTCTCCCCAAGATTGGTGTAAGGTGAGTAACATGCCACTGGAAGCAGAAAAGTAGATAAAGAAAATATAACAATCGCTCGAAAAGAAAGCTCAACCTTGCCGCCCCCTTTATAGCCTTTTTGTTGGAGACTGTCGCAAGTCAGACAATCACCCTAGACTTCACGGGGACCGCGACAGGAACTCACTATGGCACTCTCGTCAATGGTGGGGGTTCAATCCCTGCCCAGGTGAAGCTAAACCATACGCCACTCACAAAACTCGCGCCATTCACTCCTATTATGCACCTTAATTCTCGCTTCTGCCAAACTCACATTTCTCCTCCTCCAGGCATTCCTTTACTGACCTCAATCCAACCTTTTCTTCGGTCTCCCAGCCAGTCCATTCCCAACAACGAGCTCACCACTATGAGACATTCGCTTAACTGCACCGGACTTCTTCATCTCTTTACAATGATCAAATACGCATCATCAACGTACTTTCATTATTCTCTAATTTACGTTAATTCCCAATTTTAATCAATTCCTTCTCACACCTAATACACCCCTAAGATTGTCCATCTGAACAGACAGATTGTACTTTAGATCAAATACCTTCTTATTCCAGACATAGTCTCGCTACTATACATTTAAACACAGGTAACACACATGCCCTCATGGCAAAACCCTAGCGCATCCAAAACTTAGTCCCTTTACATCCACGCAGCGATTTTAATTGCACTAGCCCAACCTTCCATATTGGCCAATTCAAAACTTATTCTTAGGCAAACATCTGCATCATCCATTGCCGCTTTTCATCCGAACAATTTGATATTAAATATTTAGAGACTTGGACACTTTTTTTTTTAAGCTGGGGTTCACCATCTAACATAACTTCACACCGAGGACTATCCTCACTCATAACCAGGGTTGTGGAGTTGGTTCAAAAATTTTCCGCTCGACTCCACCCCGACTCCCCTACTTCGACTCCAACTCCGACTTACGCGACCTCTTGAAAATTACCCGGACTGCGACTAGCCGACTACGACTCCACCCTTTTGATAAACATTACTGACTACTAACTCGCGACTCCCGACTCCCGACTTCCACCCTCTTCAAAAATTTGACTCGATCCCGACTCTGACTCGCACCCTTTCAGAAATTTTGCCGCCGACTCCTACAACCCTGCCACAACCAATAACCCTTACTCTATCTACGGTTTGACCTTTCAAACCCCTCCCATTTACAGACCACCCTACTTACAAAATCTCTCCTAAGGACCAATCTCTCAACTCTCTCTCAGAATTCGCCGGCAGCCACACAGACAAAGCAGACAGCAATTTCATGCCCGATATAATAGAGGGTAGGGACCCCAGCGCCACTCCTTTCCGAATTCTCATTCATGCACTAAACCGATCCTCCTAAGACGTGGGCTTTCTGGGGTTGTCTTGTCATCTCCTACCGAGACGCGCGGCTCAACCGTCTAATTCGTTTCATAAAACCCATACAGATATACAGAGTGGAATAACACAAGAAGACATAACACATCCCTCCTCACTTCTGTCATTAACTATTGAAACAAATCACTTTCACGACTGCTATTTATTCTTTCACACCGCTTCACTATCGGGGGTCGATACATTACT
>JABUQX010134063.1:0-7500 GCA_015478945.1 Trachelipus rathkii
CATTGTACTTCGTTCAGTCAATTGGGTGTTTAACCAGTTTTCGCATTACATATTTGAAACGCTTTCGCGTTTTCGTGCCACTTTAATATCATGGCAATATGTATAATAATAATAGCTAATAATAATAATAATAATAATAATAATAATATGGATTACAAATGATATATTAATAATAATATCAGTATTAATAATAATAATAATTAATAATAATTAATAATAATAAATAATATATGTAATAATAATAATAATAATAATAATAATAATAATAATAATAATAATAATAATAATAATAATAATAATAATAATAATAATAATAATAATAATAATAATAATAATAATATGTAATTACAAGAATTGAATATTTATAATATTCCTGTTAATAATTATAATTATAGTATCGTTATATTACAATTATAATTATAATTATAAGTATAATTATAATTATAATTATGATTATAATTATAATTATGATATAATTATAATTATATTATAATTAATAATGATATGATAATGATAATGATAAATGATAATGATAATAATAATAATAATAATAATAATAATAATAATAATAATATGTAAATAATAATAATAATAAATAATAATAATAATAATAATAATAATAATAATAATATGTAGATAATAATAATGTAATAAAAATAAAAGTGATAGTGATAATTGATGTAGTGATATTGATTGGTGATGAGTGAAACTGAAAGGCGATTGTGATAAGTGAAAGCGATAACAATTAACATGAATGGTATTGAGAAGATTGTTAAGAGTTAGGGAGAATATTAACTAACATTGTTAATAATTAGGGTTAGCTGTGCGTTAATATTGTTAATAATAGTGGTAATTAATATTAGGTTGAAGGAATAAGATGTTAGTGTTTGTGATTGCTGATGTTAGTGATTTCAATAATGCTTACGATGTTAGTGTTATATTTTTGTGCAGCATATATGATTTGTGAATATATGTGTATTTGTATTTATTTATTTACATATGTATGTATATATTTACATTATGTAAACATCTGTTTAAATTTTTTATTTCATATTTATTTAGTAACAAAGAGCGCCAGGTAGATTAGTGGTAAAGCACTCGCCAAACAAAGCGAGAGAACCAGGTTCATAACTGGTCGGGCGGGAGAATGTGAGCAGTTTTCTCCTTGGTCTTAGCTTCGTCTTGCTCGGACGTAAGTAAAATTTTACGATTTAACGCTCTGCGTCAGTGAAATTTAGTGTTTATCTTTTATATATATATATATATATATATATATATATATATATATATATATATATATATATATATATATATATATATATATATATATATATATATATTTTTTATATATATTCTTAATATATATATATATTTTTTTTTATTTATATATATATATATATTGTAATATAATTTAGCATTTATTTTATTATTTTCCGGTTTAATTATTTAAAATAAATAATAACTTATATACCTTTTATTACTTAAATATGACCTTGCCGTACCAATGGAGGATAAAACCAAAACACAGATAAATTTTCACAAATATAATTATAATATCAATTTTCAATATTCAATGATAATTTCAGAATCCTAACTAAAATATTTACAACCTAAGCTACTAACATCAGTATCACTAAACAAAATACGCCTTAAAAGACAACCTTACAAACACCTTTTTATTTTTAATCTTATAAATAAATTATCAAAATCGAGTAGTCACAATTAGTTTAAATTGTCAACACGTGTCACTATAAAATAAATTGTTCCTGACTAGTTTTATTTTCCGGTTAATCAACACGGACAATGTTCAAAACTACTAAAAAAATACGTGCACTTTTCATATTTTGAAAACGTACTCACCAAATATTTTCAAAGTTTAAGACAGCAAACGAAATGAATAACTTACAATTGGGTTCTCTTTTTTGTAAAATACTTATCACTATAGGTCCCATACACTTTACAATGTCCTGTATATCCAATTTTGAAGATAATCCAGTTCAAAACTTAGCCGATAAGGAAGACACTAATCTTTTCACTTTGTTTCTTGATCAATTTCCGACCAAGCTCCTAACTGTAACTTCCATTGGTGATCAAATTCTATGAATCGATCATATGCCTCCAGGAACTAATATTTCGGTATCAGATCTCACAGTTTCAGTATCTAAAATGCATAAATATTCAATAATAGAAACTTTTCCTTTAAAATCGGTACACAAAAATACTATAACTTAATTATGTAATCCGTTAAGTCAGATTCTCAACGACTACTCTGCTGATATTCTGGAAAAGGAGAAAAAAAAAAACTCTCTAATTTTATTTAAATAAATCTTCCGTTATTGTCGCAGCAATGTTCATAATCAATACACAATAATTATATTATTATAACAGCAAATGTCAATTTAATCACGAAATAAATATTTTACACTGCCAATTTTACTTTGAGTTCATTTCTACTTCTTCGTTATTTTTACTTTAATGCAGTACAATGTTTATCAGTTTACTTAAAGATTTTGGAAACTCACCTGATTCTTTCTACGGAATTTAGACAACTTACAACTTTTCGGACGACCACCTACTCCCACCGCCAAGTCAAGACAACTGCCTCCTTTTTTTTTCTCCGTGCAATTTTAACTTCCAATTTTTAACACAAAATCACAGCTTGTCTCAGTCGACGAGTGAAGCATCGGTACATCCGCTCCGTCACTCACTGTCTTTTTATTCCGTCTTGTTTTCCAATATTCTTTTTGTTCACAGGTGATAGTTTCTACAGTTTCAGTACCAATCACTAGGTTTCCACTAGGTCCTCCTCGGTTTCCACTCGGTCCCGTTTAACTACGGGACTTTAGACTTGTGAGATTTATTTTCCCTTCTCGTAACTTTTCCCACCATCACTAAGATCTTCTTCCTTCGTTGAGATTCGCCAGTAATCTAACCTTTTTCCAAAAATCCTCATTCAAACTCAAATTCCCATTTGTCATTAGTTGGTTTACTTTTTCTCTTTCTACCTATCATATACAGCCCACGACATAAATATATATATATATATATATATATATATATATATATATATATATATATATATATATATATATATATATATATATATTTGTAGAATATATATATATTTGTGATATATATATATATATATATATATCTATATATATATAATATATGTTATATATATATATATGTGTATATATATATATATATATATATATAATATATAACAATATATATATATATATTTGTGATATATATAACCAATAACATATATATGCTAATAACTCAACATAACTCTTATAATAACTTAATATATATATAACTCTTACCTATATATATATATATATATATAATATATATATATAAATATAATAACATGTATATAACAACATATAATATATATATATATATATATATATATATATATATATATATATATATACCTATATATATATACTCCTACTATATATATATATATATATATATATGCATATATATAAATAATAACATACTGCATATATATATATATATATATAACAACATATATATATATATCTATACCATAATAATAATATATCTATAATAACGCTGCCATAGCCAACAACAATAATACCTGCCACCTGTATATATATTACAGTTGATAACGCAACACGGGCGAGCCATGATAAAGAGCAGTGGGTGTTGTGCGGCTTCAAAGAGACTAAATCTAACGCAAATTACGCAGATAAGGCTGGTGCGACTTTTCAAAAGAAAGTGTGGAATTAAATTTTTGCAGAAAAAGAAGATTTAAGAGAATATCACAGAACAGAAGTGGCAGGAATGAAGGAAGCACAGCAGAGAACTAGTCTGCAGTTACTAATATCAATACAAAACTCATGCGCTGACACAGCACCCCTTTTGCTACGAGGGCGTCGTAAAGGTGGTGGTACGCCGAAAGTGGTAAGTTCCCTCGGCGCCTTGGCTGCCGGTACTTATAGAAAGAGATAAACCATAAGCATAGCCGCAAAGATGGGGGTCAGAGTGAACTGGAAAGTACAGAGCAGTTTATATGCTTTTGGCCTTTGACTCGACACTATCCAAAAGCTGGGAGAAGTACTCCATACAAGAGCGGATGAGACCCTTGTATAGCTGGGTAACTGAGAAAGGGGAAAAAACTGCAGTCTAAACAAAACTCCTAGTTTTTTTTGAGGCAGTCCTAGCTACCGTTGTGATGTGAGGTTTCCAAGAAATTTATTTGTTTATGTTAAGGCCAAGGATGTTTATATTGTCAACAAGAGAGAGAGAGAACCGTTGAAAGAGATGGAAAGTTAGAAGGTGTCTTAGGGAGATTGCGAGATATTGCCAAAAAATTTAAATTTCACAAGGTTGAGAGCGACCCAAACCGGAAATTCTATCCAGATCAGCAGAATAAAATCGAAAGATTAAAGACGGAAGGCAATTGCTAGGTAAAAGCAGGAGTGAAATTGAGTTAAAAGAATGAATGGTCGAGAGTCATCGGTATACTATTAGATAGAGTTAGATGTGCAGGCGAGAAGATCATTAATGAAATGCAGGACTAAAGTAGCAGATAGGACAAAACCCTGTGGAACACTACTATTAACAGAAAAAGAAGTCGCCTCATCAACAACAGCCGATTTTGAGCGATTTGAATGAAAATTTGACATGGTGCAAAAAGAAGGAAGAAACCAGGAGGCTTGGAAAGCTGACGCGTGCCATACCGGTCAAATGCTTTGGATATTTCAAGCACCACAAGCAAGTCTCTCCGTAGTTCCTAAGGGGGGGAAAACCATAAAGCTGTTAGATAGAAAAGTATATCGCAAATAGACCTCGAGCGGCGAAAGCCGTACTTACACGCGATCGGAAAGAAGTGAATGAGATTCCAGATGGTCTAAGAAGTGAGAGTTTAGAAGGGTTTCAAAGATATTAGATAGAATATAAGTTAGAGCTATAGGGCGATAGTTAGAAGGATCAGAGCGGCTTCCTTTTTTCGGAATAGGTTGGACATGTGCAGGCTTCCAACACTAAGGGAAAGTGCTAGTCTTGAGGCATAGAGAATATAGTTGAACGAGGGGCGGAGTCAGATCGGAAGCACACTCCCTCAAGAGTCGGGGAGGAATGAAATCCGGGCAACCCGTTTTCCTAGCGTTCATAGATTTCAGAAACCCATGCACCGGATCAAATGTAATCATAAGGAAAGGCATAGGACACCTGAGAGGAGAAGGAGGAGGAAGAGGAAAGCCAGAATCGTCCAGGGTTGAGTTTTTTGCCAAGATGCCAGAAAGATTTGTCAGCAGGAGAGCCAAGGAGGTCAGCGCACTTTTGTTTAATGAAAGTCCGCTTTGCTCGTCGAAGAAAATCCCTGCAACGATTTTAGCTGAATGAAAATTTGCGAGAGTGAAAGGAGAAAGAGATTTTTTCCACCCCCGATAAGCACTGTCTCTAGCCTGAATGGACAGAAAACAAGCACGATCGAACCATGGATTTTGAGGAGAGAAAGATTTAGTCAAAGAAGGAATGAACCTTCTCATCCCATCAACGATTACAGCTCCCACCTTATCGGCGGAAGGTAAAGCATCTTTACAGTCAAAGCATTCACTTCAATTATAAATCTTAGAAGCGACGCAATACCGGCCCAATCAAAGTGTCAGAATAAACGCATAGTGCAAGATGGAGATGTTAGGGAGAAAGAATTAAAACTAAGAGATATAAGGATGTGGTCAGATTAACCGATAGGAGCGAAGGTAGTGCATTTATATAGGGAAGGACTAGTGGTAAAACATAGGTAAAGTGTGATCAAGAATTGGTTTGGACGATTCGAAATTTGTGTAGGTTCTTTAATTAGTTGCTCCCGTTCGTTGAGAATACCGAATGATTCGGCTTTCTCCCGAATTAAGCTTCCGCCCCACCTGAATCAGCATGGGAGGACCTCAACCATTCAGTGTTGTGCACATTGAAGTCCCTTAAATAGAGAATCTTAGTATTTGGATGAGAAGATATAACAGTCTCTTGAGAAGTAGTAAAATAATAAAAAAAGGCGTGAAAATCTGTCCTGTTAGGAGAACAGTAGCAGAAGCACAAGATTATTGTAGTGGAAAGAAGAAAGATTTTAAGATACAGATCATCGAAGTTAGGAGATTTGAGATTTTCGAGACGTGTTACAGGAGTATTAATGTTTACATAAGATTATTACTCCACCCTTCAGACGAAAATTATTAAACAAGTTATAGTTGGATATATCAAACAAGTTGGGTGAATTCTGTATTTCTCAGACAAAGGCAAGGTTAGGGTTAGAGATTAGAAAGTGGTATTCAGGGATGCAGGCTATAGAGTGCAAGCGTAATATCTATATATATATATTATATATATATATATATATATATATATATATATAATATATATATAACTACTATATATATATATATATATATAATATATATAATATATATATATATATATATATATATATATATATATATATATATTTATATATATATATATATATTTATATATATGTATATATATATATATATAACTCAACAACCTTAATAACATAAATCTTATATGTAACATATATATCTTTATATGTATAACCTTATATATATATATATATATATATATATATATATATATATAAAATATATTTCGACAGACAACCACCACTCACGGGCAGAGCCTTATTCAAGGAGGGGGTGCTCATTTAACGTCATAGCAGGACGAAGTCAAGACCAAGGAGAGAATAGCTCACTCCCAACCGACTAGTTGCGAACCTGGACCCTAGCTTTGTTCAGCGGAGTGCTCTTCCACTACTACTGGGCCTTTTATATAAATATTATAAAATATCAATATATATATATATATATATATATATATATACATATATATACATAATATATATATATATATATATATATATATACTATATATATATATAGCATAACATATATCTTATATATATATACTGTATATATAACAATATATATATATATATATATATATATATACTATATATATATACTCTTTCTATATATATATATATAAATATATATATATATATATATATATATATATATATATATATATATATATATATATATAAATATAAATAAATAAATACTTAAATATACATAATATACATTTACAATACCTATACTCACACACCTAACATATACAAATATACATATCAGTAACATTACGCATTATTAATTAATATTATTTTTAAATTAACGCTGATAACATTAATTACTTACCTTCACTAACACTGGGAGTGAAAAAAACAAAATATCTGAGGAGGTCCCCAGTCCCTAGAGATGTTTGAAATATCCCCTTTTACGGGTAAAGTCCTGGAAGTGTTCATTCTAAGGCCAACCTTTACTGCGTAGATTTGAAGATGTATGTATCAATGTCAAATTTTGAAATATTGCCAAAAAAGATTATATTTTGCGAAAAGAAGAGGGTTAATTTGTTTCAATGCTTTACACCTCAGTTTAGAATCATAAATTT
>JABUQX010134063.1:12500-15276 GCA_015478945.1 Trachelipus rathkii
TATTATTATTATTTTTATTTTTACCGTTTTCTTCTGAGAACACAGCTTCCCAAGTTACAGTAGTGTCAGCTTTCAGAGCGGAAGTCCAGTTTACCAACGAACGGAGACCGGATCTTATTTGTCATCAGACGGAACAGCACTTTCCTCCCCTCCAGTCGGTAGGAAGTGTGACGAAGGCGTTCCGGGGTCTAGACCACTCGCCCCTCCGTCCCGAGGCAACCTCTCCAGCCGCTGAATCACATCCTATTTCTTCCCTCCAGTTGGAAGAAGGGCTACAGGATACGGGTGAGGCAGCGAACACGGTGACTCGAACTACCTGCTGTTCTACCAACGTTGCCTTGGGCCTACCCCCCCTCAAGAGGGCGGATGGGACCAACACCGGGGCACCCGAGGAAGTCGAATCTTCGTGACACCACCTCGAGCGCTCTCCGACCGCTGAAACTCCATCCTCCCCCCCGTTGGAGGACGGAACGTTGATGACGCCCGGGGATCTTAAGCGCTCAGGCCCCCCTACGATCCTAGGCCCCCTCCCGACGGAGGAGGCGGGCCACCCCACGCCAGATCTGGATCGACTTTGGTCACTGTCCCAGATTGGTATTATGCCAAATGAACAGTTCACAGCGGCCGAGAAAACCACGCTGGAGGCATTCGAAGAAAACTTGTCATTCGAAAATGGCCGATACGTGGTGTCACTACCCTGGCGTGACAGGCACCCCTCTCTTCCCGACAACTACGCCTTGGCTAAGAGGCGTTTGTATAGCGTCCTTAAAAGGTTGAGAGGGGATGCTTCGTTGATGGAAAGTTACGCCGATGTTATCAAGGATCAACTAGAAAGGGGCTTCATTGAAGAAGTTACTCCTATTACTCCGATTCACCCCAAAGCCAAGCTGCACTATTTACCCCACCATGGGGTCCGGAAGTCCTCGTCCACCACAGCACTGAGACTAGTGTTTGATTGTTCTTCTAACAATCCTAGTCTTAATCAGTGCTTACACAGTGGACCTTCCCTCATCACTGATTTGACCAAGATCCTTCTGAAAATTCGGTTGAGACGCTACGCTACATCCTCGGACATAGAGAAGGCCTTTTTAGCCATACGTCTCAGGTTGGAAGATAGGGATTCCACGCGTTTTTTGTGGGTGAAAGATCCTTCCGACCCCAGAAGCCCTTTGGTCACCTATCGGTTCACTTCCGTCTTATTCGGAGCCACCTGCAGTCCATTTTTGCTGGCTGCCTGCATTCAACACCACGTCCGAAACTCAGACACCGACTACGAGGACGTGATTTTGAATCAAATCTACGTGGACAATCTGTTCGGTACCTTTGACACCGAAGCAGAAGTGGAAGATTTCTTTCTTCAGTCCCGGTCTCTCTTCGAAAAGGCCGGCCTCAATTTACGAGAGTGGGTGTCCAATTGTCAAGAAGCGAACGTAAAGTTCCGAGAGAACGATGCAGCCGCCGAAGACACTACGATTAAGGTTTTGGGTATGGAATGGGATACTAACGAGGACACCATTTCCTACCCCCTCAAGGTTGTCGCCTCGGAAGCGGCCACCAAGAGGGCTATTCTGCAGAACCTCGCTTCCATATTCGACCCACTGGGCATCTTGTCCCCAGTGGCTGTTCGAGGTAAGATTCTCCTGCAAAAACTGTGGAAGGAGAAACTGAGTTGGGACAAACCTATTTCCAACGAACACCGCAAGGAATGGGTTTCAATTGCCGAACATTTACAACGCTGTTTGCAGTTAACAATACCTAGGCAGCTAATTTTTGCTCGAAAGGTGGAACTACATGCCTTTTCAGACGCATCGGGCGCAGCCTATGCCACTGCAGTGTACGCTGTATCAATGGGAGAGCACGTTCCCATCGCCAGTCTTCTTATGGCAAAGGTGAAAGTTGCACCCATGAAAGAACTCACGATCCCGCGTTTGGAACTAATGGGAGCTCTACTCTCCTCCCGAATCATTAAATTTGTTATCGACGCCTACAAGGATTTGCTAGATATAGTTAAGATCTACTGCTGGTGTGACAGCCAGGTGGCGTTGCGCTGGATATTCTCCTCCAAGCAGCTCCCCCTCTTCAACCAGAACAGAGTCGATGAAATCCGTAGAAACCTGCCTACGGCCCAGTGGCGGTACGTCCCCACAGAAGACAACCCCGCCGACGCGGCGTCTAGGGGCGTAAGTTATAAGTACGTCTTCACGGACTTATGGAAGAAAGGCCCCCCTTGGCTCACCAGCCCTTCAAATTGGCCAGTCTGGACCGAACACCCTTCCTTCTGTGAAGGGGCTGCGGAGACGGACGAGGTCATAGTAGCCGCTTCCACCACCGCGGTACCGAAAGCGGCTCCCATCTTCGATTTAGAGCGTTACTCCTCTCTCAACAAGATCATACGGATCACCGCCCTGGTTCACAGGTTCATCGAGAACCTGAGGAAATCCAGACAGAAGCTCCCTATGACCCGGTCCGTCTCTCGGCCCGAATTCTCCCATTTGATTTCCATAGAAGAGAGAAGTAACGCGGAACTCTACTGGATTCGGGGGCTACAGAGGGAACACTACCTACCCGAAGTTACGTGCCTCCGAGACTCCTTACCTTTGACGAACTTGGTGAAGCAACTGAGCCTAAAGCTAGTAGATGGAGTCCTCAGATGCGACAGGAGATTAAGCAATGCGATGATACCTTTCGACGCAAAGTTTCCTATGCTGCTGCCATCAGACTCACATCTCACCCGACTCATCATATGGCAACTTCACCAAACAAACCACCATGTTGG
>JABUQX010134065.1:0-2500 GCA_015478945.1 Trachelipus rathkii
GTTGTACTTCGTTCAGTTTGGGCTGGTGTTTAGCAGAACCGCATTTATCGTGAAACATGCATTGTGTCACTACAATGTTGTCGTGGGGACAGTCCTCAGTGTGAAGTTATGTTAGATGGTGAGCAGCTGGGAAAAGTCTGAGTTAAATATTTAAGGTATATGTTGGATGCCAGGAAGGTGGCTGGGGCAATTGAATCGTTAGTGAATGTATAGGGACTAAGTCTTTAGAGTGCTAGGGTCTTACATGGCCAGCTATGTTATTACCTGTGTTATTGTATAGTAGTGAGACTATGGTCTGGAATAAGAAGTTTAGATCTAAAGTTCAATGTGTTCAGATGGACAATCTTAGGGGCATGCTAGGTGTGAGAAGAATTGATAAAATGAGGAATGGCAACATATTAGAGTTGTGTGGTGTGAAGAAATGGGTGATATGAGAGAATAAATGAAAATGTGTTGAATGGTTTGGTCATGTAAAGGATGATTGATAGTCGGTTTTTAAGCGGACATAGTGGCGAGTGTGTTGGAAACCGACCGGCTGGGAGATCGAAGAAAAAGTGGATTGAGTCAGTAAACGAATGTCTGAAGGAGAGAAATGTGAGTTTGGCAGGCGAGAATAAAGGTGCATAATAGGAGAGAATGGCGGGGTTTTGTGAGGGGTATGGTTGTGGCCCACCTGGGCCAAGGGATGAACCCTTACACTGATGATTTACCATAGTGAGGGTCCATTCGCAGTCCCCCGAGAAGCTATAGGGTGGATTTTCTGACTGTGATGAGGTCCCTTACTAAGTAATAGTACAGAGGGGGAGGGGTAAGGCTGGACTTTCTTCGACTTTTGTCATATTCTTCTACTGCTTTTCTTTTCCGATGCTTGTTACGCACCTTACCACCAGTCTTGGGGAGAAAAAGGTAGATGAAGAATATATATATATATATATATATATATATATATATATATATATATATATATATATATATATATATATATATATATATATATATATATATATATATATATATATATAGAAATGTATGTTTATAATAATATAAATAAAATATATATTATAATTGAATATTAATAATAAGATATATATCTAGAAATGGTAGATGTTTATAAAATAAAATAAAATATATATATAAATTGAATATTTTTATATAATAATAATATATATATATATATATATATATATATATAATAATATATATATATATATATATATCTTATATATAATATATATAATATATATAATAATAATATATATAATATAATAATAATAATAATATATAATAATAATATATATATATATATAATAACAATATATGCTATATAATAATAATAATAACATATATATATATATATATATATGTAATCTTCTTTAATAATAATATATGTAACATAATAATATATATAATAATAATAATATAATAATATGTATAATAATAATATATAATAATAATATATGTATATATATATAATAATAATAATAATATTAATAATAATAATATTAATAATAATCGGATCATGTGAAATGTAATAATTATATGCCCTGACAAATAAAACTTTACTAAGTAATAAAATCTGCTTTATACAATTCATACATCTTTAAACATTTGGCATTTACTGTATTTATTACTAAATCACCTACAAAGAAGATATATAAGAATTTTAGGCATTTTAAGCATACATTGCATTTTGATCTTTGACTTTTTTCATTCAGACATTTTTTAAAAAAACATTGTTTTTTTTTTTACAACCCTATATATATATATATATATATATATATATATATATATATATATATATATATATATATATATATATATATATATATATATATAAATATATATATATATATATATATATATATATATATATATATATATATATATATATATATATATATATATATATATATATATATATATATATATATAGACATATATACTCATTGGGCTTAATTTTAATTTAGCTCTACCATAGTATAAATATAAAACCCGTGCTTTACTATTAAAATAAATGTAGGCCTACTTATTACTAACTAAAGTTAAATAAAAATTACTACAGCGTACTACTAACTTAAAATATATAGGTCCTTATAAGTTTCATGTTGCAGATAAATAAATTTCGGTGTGAATGAACAGTATCAAAAAATTTGGTAGTCAAGTTTAACATATTCTAAACAAAATCTATATTTATTTAAAATCAGTTGGTTTTGATATTCCTTTTTCATCAGAATAGTAGAGCAGAACCTCGATATCACCGATTTATATAAAAATCACAGGATAGATTCTTAAAAAAAAAATAATAATTAAAAAAACGAAAATGACCTACGTCTTTAGGAAAAAAGTTGTCTTTCAAAGTTGTCAAAACTCTCATAGACTTTTCATTGTTGGTCCATCCAGGTTAGGTCTCATTTTAGGCCCTCTAGCTTAGGTTATGATATGTTTTGTTGAGTATGCACAGAGTAAATCTGAGTATACTTAACAAATCTTATCATAACAT
>JABUQX010134065.1:7500-30000 GCA_015478945.1 Trachelipus rathkii
TAACTAAAGAAATTAGTCCCAAGTAAAGTATTTGTGGGCTTGCTAATTTATTTATCGCAATCCCACTAATACATTACTTGGGACTAATTTCTTTATTTCTATCTCCTTTAATCATAAAATTGCGGGTCTAAGGTCCATCTCTCAACCTTTGTTATTTGTTCTGATTGGAAGTTTTCATGAAGAAATCACCTTTCTCAGTAAATTTTCTTCTAACTTTAGCCTTTATCCCTCTAACATTTTGAAAAATTTGTTTACTCGTTTCTGGATTAACACTAAAACTATAACGCTATGATGTTCCTAAAACCCTGTTTAATGCTCGCTTCCCTACATTGGACTGCTAATGTTTCTCCCTTTCAGATTAAAAACATATTAAAACTAAAAACTTTCCGCAATGCTTGTTATTAAGTTTGCTTATCTTTATTAACAACAACTAAATTCTGGCAGTTGGTTAAAACAAAGAAAGCATCCCCATGAACTTGAGGTCACATATCGTTCACAAATATAAATGTGTGTTTATGAAAAATTAGTATGAGATCAAACTTTCCAATAACTAAAGATACGAGCCTTCAAACACATGGACATTTCCTTTGGAACTAATCTCTCCATCTTTCAACCAGAGAATTTACTGTCAGAGATTGCTATGACCTCAATACCCTATACCTCTTCAAAAATTCTCCATTTTCAAAATGCTTCTACAGATGAAGAACTTAAAAATTTGGAATCTTTTATATAAAAACACTTCCTACACTTAGCATCCATAGGATTTCTTTGGCACTCTGATTGCCTCAACTAGTGCCTGAATTTCGTGCAAAAATGAACACGATTTCTTATGAGGTTTACTTTTGTTTGCAAGCAATTGGAATTAGATGCTGTGATGGAGCCGGTCGATTTTATGGAACCAGGAACACTTAATTAATAGATTATATTGCCAAAAATTAATACACTATTGTGATACATGAGTTTATCGATTTGAAAGAAAATATTTAAAGCTAATTTATTGAATGAAATATTCATCACTTCAAAAAAAATGATGGCGTGAGACCAGGCCCCTACTGCGCGTCATTTTTTTTACACATTTTCGTAAGAAAGTGGTAAATTCAGCAATCACTGGAACTTTATAAAATTACGGAAATTCCTTAAGTGTGGCGGTAACTGGTAAGCAATTCGAGCATTTTTATACGTTTCGTAAGCACAAATGCAAAAACGAAACACCTATATTAACATACAGTAGGTCAGATGGATAGGAATATCAGACAAGTGCTTGGAATATATATATATATATATATATATATATATATATATATATATATATATATATATATATATATATATATATATATATATATATATATATATATATATATATCTAACAACTCCCAGGAATATAATGCAAAATTAGAAAAGAAGAAGAATTTGAAACTTTAATTTCTAGAAAGGTTAAAACTCGTTTCTCAAAGGATCGTCGATTCATTGAAGAAAATTTTTAAATTCTTTGTCTGATAGCAAAGGGCTCAAATCTTGCTTTTCGTATGGTGATAAGTTCAAACCTTTCAACCATCAACACCACTCTTTCAGCAATGCGGGACTGTAATTCATTGATATATATACTATATATATATATATATATATATATATATATATATATATATATATATATATATATATATATATATTTATATATATATATATATATTCAGTATTTGAAAATCAATTTAAAGGCGCAAAATGTGTGGTATCGGTTAAAGGTATCGGCAAAAATTTACGATACGATACGATCTCGATACTACTCTCAAAATTCCCGATACGTGCGTGCGTACATAAAAATCGGCCGATACCACGATACGTGCCATGGTATGGTGCATCCTGTATATATATATATATATATATATATATATATATATATATATATATATATATATATATATATATATATATATATTATATATATATATATATATATATATATTGCAATGGAATACATACGGTAGTCCAAGTTTTCAAACTGGCTCGTAAGCCAGTGAGTAGTTAAAGAAATAAATGACTCGTTTGAATATTTAGCTATCTATATATCTGTAGTAAATGATATCTGATCAGCCTTAGATAACTTCTCGAATACTGCTGATCTTAATTTACTGTATGAAGTTGGTAACATCATCTCTACAAAAAAATATTTTCTACTAGAAATAAGATATTTTGGTTGAAGATGGGCAACAAGTTCTATGAGTCCCTGCTCTTCAGTGATTGTGAATGGCTGGTTACTCATTGCAATAAAATTTATTATTTTCTGAAGAATTGCCTGTGATTTGGGGTCATTGATATGGCAAATTTTTTGGGGGAAGAAATTTTCCTCAAGACTCACTTGTTTCACGGCTTCGATCTTTCGCTATTTTGGGGTGTCCAGTGTTCTAGAAAATACAGGATTCTCCCTTTTACTATCCAAATTTTTGACTTCCAGATATTCTCTTCGGTGATGGTTTTCCATATGTTTATGAAGTGACGTTGTATTAAATGTTTTTGGTGAACTACCCTGATTTATTGTTTTGTGGCATAAATTTTACCTCTATGAATTTTGTAACATTATTAATAAAAAAAAAATCTTTTACGATTGATGGCATTTTAAAACAATTTTGTGAGGTTATTATTATGACAAATCTGTAATAAATTAATGAATAAAATCTTTATCAAAATTTGTTAATGAATATATATATATCGTATATATATATATATATATATATATATATATATATATATATATATATATATATATATATATATATATATATATATATATATATATATATATATATATATATATATATATATATATATATATATATATATATATATATATATATATATATATATATATATATATATATATATATATATATATATATATATATATATATATATATATATGATTTTATATTGAAAGTTATATATAATTTTTTTTTACATTTCTTTATAGTTAAAGGAAAGTTCATTAGAAATTCGGTTCCGGCGAATTTTTGTGGTCGGCTAATTCGGTTCGGCGGGCGAAAAATTTCAGTTCGGTACACCCCTAATATATATATATATAACATGATTATATTCATTTTTTCATTTATATAATTTTTTTTGTTTAAAGGTTCCTTTTTACACTATGGTTTCGGTAAATATCCATTGGCTATATTCTTCCATTACCTCATTCTTTGTATAGTTGCATACTTCAAAGTGCGAGAAAATGGCATTCTGGTCAGCTTGTGTATAAGAAAAGTCTATGGGTGTTTGCAAAACTTTGAGAGGCTGTATCTTTTTTCCTAAAGACGTCACCCATTTTTGTTTTTTTTGTTCATTATAATTTTTTTAGTCTGTTGTTGTGATTTTTATAAAGTCTGCCATATAGCGATTGTGCTATATAATTACCTAAAGTCTTAAATTCTGCCTAAAATCAAAATTTTAACTTGGGTAATTTTAACTAATTTCTCCACTTCAAAGGTCATATTGATTAAGAACTGTACTATTAAAACCTGCTTTTTGCCTAAGACAATGCTTAAGAATGGCAAACAATTTCATCTTTTATTTAGGCTCTGATTATTTAAAAAAAATTTCCATCTATTTTCAGGAATTTTAAAAATGTCAGATTGTGATATTTCTTCAGAAAAACTTTATCAGCATTATGCAGATAATTGTGAGAGGGCAGTAAGTTATCTCTCTTTTTCTCATCAATATGATGAAGCTTCTTATATTTTGAAAAAAAGTTATTTTTAAAATTAATGACATATACATTAATCTCAAATTTTTCTGATTAATTTGTACATATTTTAAATAGGATAATTCCCTAAGGTATATTTAATGTTTGTTAAACTTTTTTTCATTTAGCCTTTCTTATGGTCATAGTGGATAGTATGCTCATTTACTCTTTAACAGGTTAGCTAATTGTTTTGTGATAAAATTTATGCAACTTAAAGGACTGTATTTATCAGGAAGCTGCCATCAAAGAAATAGAGAAGAAGTTAGATGTATTGCAAGAAAATAACATTGAAACACTTGCAGTTATTGCCCAAGATCAAATTTTAAATGACCTTCTTGTAGAAAATCGTAAATTGAAGTACAGGATTAACATTATGAAAAGAGTAAGTGTGGATTCAATTAAGTTTGTATTTGTTACACTATATAGTAAAATGTTAAACGTAGACTGCCACTATAATGATGATGATAATAATAATTATAATATTAAACAGGGTGTAGCAGTTAAACTAATGTTATACACACTAATTAATTATTTATTACCAAAGTATCATAAAACCAGAAGGAAACAAAAAAATATAGACAGTAAGAAGCCTCATGGGCCAGTCAAGACTGTCCCATTCAAACTAGAGTAAATAGACCTAACATGCTCATGCAAAACTCAAACCATACCCTAGGGCTTGTCAAGATCTTACATAGTATACACCAACTATGCTACTGCTAAAAGCAAAATCTATAGCTGAGGTTCATGCTAACCACACTACAAGCTTTAATAAGTTTGTCATAGTTACAACATGCAGTTTTGCTTTAATAACTAACTTAACACCCGCCAATTTTGCTTAGTCAAAATACACTATATGATGCCCAATTTATCCATATATCTATCCAATCCTCTCTTAAATGTTTCAAGTCATACTCGACACTTCCTGCAGAAAACCATTTCAAAAATCAATAACTTTCTTACTGAATGAGCGTTTTCTTATATCAAGATGGCATGCCCTTCCAATTTTCTTGTTGTCTCTCCTGGTATTCCGTCCATGGTCTACTATAAAGAATTTATTGCTCTCTTTATTATCAAGAGATGTAAAAATTTTGTAGATTGTATCATGTCCCCTCTAAAAAAAAATGCCTTTCTATAGGAAACATTCCTATCTCCTCCAGCCTCTTCTCAAAGCTTTTACCCTTAAAGCCAGAAATCATCCTTGTTACTCTCTGTTGCACTCTACAGCTTATCTATGTCTTTTCTTAAATAAGTGGCCCAAGTTTAATTATGTTGATGAATCGTATAAGATACATCCTATAGTAATAATCTGAATAAAAGAGCACCAGTGTTAATTGTGCTGAACTATTATGTTTATTCAATCTGATAGCCCTCATTTGCCAAACATTGCTGAGAAAGTTGTTCAGTAAAGTTGAAAGTATCAGTAAATAGTTCATTTGGGATCAGGGAGCACTCTCATTTGATGGGTGCCTTCATCTCGATTGTTGTTGGGTTTGCGTTATAATTATTCATTTCATAACAATTCATTTGCGTTATTTCTGGCAAACAAAGGGGTATTCAATATTACCTCTCACGCAATTTATGTTAGAATTCGTTCTAGACTATTCTGTAGCTAGTACTGCTTATCTTAACCTTTTGCACAAGTCCTTTTTCTCATTCATTGTTGGGGAATGAGAGAACTTTTATTTTAGCAAGATGTGGCACCTCCTTATTACCATTGTGATGTTAATGCCTATCTTGACGAATCTCTGCAGAATAAATGGATTGGGTTTACTGATTTGACAAGCATATCAATAGATTTTTTTTTTCACTTTTGTAATTGTTTTTCATACTTGTATGAGCATATATATAAATGTGAGGGGACTCCAACTTCAATTAAGCAAGTTTTGTCTTTGTGTTGGTTGATATAACTGAATACTGTCAAGTGCAGTATTTTTTGTTATGAATGTATCGTGAGCATCATTTAATTTTTATATACAGTATATTTAAATATAAGAAAATAATAGATACAGTTAGAAAGCTTATGAGGTCTTTCAAGACTCCTAGTCAAAAAGATGGTGTTGCCATTTTCTTCATATGGCTCATCTTAGATTCAAACCCTCATCATGCAAACAATTAACACCCCTACAAATGTAATTTGCAATTTAATAAACTATTACTTATATGACATGTGATTTATTAAGCTAAATTATAAACAAATTTGTCACTAAGCTAACTTTCAAAGCAAGTCATCATTACCCCAAATGATTGTCATAAACATTCATCATTCAATAGCTAGCAACATATCTGCCAGTTTGACTTAGTCATGATACACTATACTATACCCAGACTTTCTATATACTTATCCAGTCCTTTCTTAAATGCTACAAGTGAATCACAATCTATTCTTAATGTCTTTGATTTGATTTAGTTGGTCTGAATTTAGTTGTGGATTTTATCTGAGGAAGTTAGTTTCTTTTATTATTGGGTCTATTTCAGGTGAGTAGTTGGTGTTGAATTGTTGTTGATTGCCATGTGAAATGAATTTTTTGGATGCTTTTAAAATTATTTTTTTAAAAGTGATGTATTGTTTTGTTGAGTGAGGAAAAGTCAGTTATTTGGAAAGACTCTTAGACCTATTTCTATGCTTTCTTGTAGTTGATACATGGTTTTTTGAAAGATGTGTGAATAGGGTGTTTATGTTGAATTGTGACTAGTATTGGAATGTGATCTGAAAAGTTTGTCATGTTGTGGTAACTTGAATGTGAAGAGGACAAAAGATGATATCGGGATATGGAGTTCTGGTTATGTTGTAGTGGTCTTCAAGTAGGGTTGGTATATGTTGTTGAGGATGCTGGGTGAAAGTAAATTGCTTATAAGTGAGTCGCCTCTTGGTATGGGTATTAAGCCATGTGGGGTGATGTGCATTGAAGTCCTCCGATTAATATCAAGTTATTATATCTGGGATATAATCCTAAGAACAGTATTGAGATGTGGATGAGGGGGATATAAAAATTGATTAGGTTGTGTTTTTTTATTAACTTGTATTTTTATTGGTTGATAAAGTGAATATTTGGTCATTACTCATGAGGAGTTTGTGATTTATGGTGTTTTGGAATTAGATATTTTTGTGTATGAGTGCAATAAGGCTATGTTTAGATAGGTTTTTGTCTTGTCTTACGATTGTGTAGTTAATAAATTCAGAGAGGGGAGTATTTTGTGGGAAATTGGATTCCTGTATAAGTGCAATGTGTTTATTTTATTTAATTGGAGTGTGGTTTTTCTTCTTCTTCTTCTTTCTTTCTTTCTTTCTTTCTTTCTTTCTTTCTTTCTTTCTTTTCTTTCTTTCTTTCTTTCTTTCTTCCTTCCTTTATTATTATTATTATTATTATTATTATTATTATTATTATTATTATTATTATTATTATTATTATTATACCATTAGTATTTAATTGGTGTGTTAATTGAATTTTGGAGGTGGATGCTTTGGGTTTCTGTGCGAGAGTTTTTGCATAAGTGGCAGGACCATGTTGGAGAATAAGCATTTTGGGTTTGGAGGTTGTTACATTTTAGATGATACCACTTTTAGCAAGAGTTGCATAATAGTTAGAATGACCAGAGCAGCTACCCTTTTTTGGGATCAGCTCAATATGAGCGTGCTTCCAGCCCTTAGGAAAAGTATTAGTATTAAGGCATAGAGAGTAGAGTTGAATGAGGACAGGCAACAACTCAGAAGCACACCCTCATAATACGGGGATGAATGGCATCCGGGCCTCTGCCTTTCTGAAGTTCATAGAACTCAGGATACCATGCACCCAATCAACCTACTGAGTAATGACAAGTAGAGACATGGGATACCTGATAGGAGTAGGATTAGGGGAGCCAGAATCATCCAGGGTGGAATTAGATGAGAAAAAGAAACCAAAGAGATTAGCCTTTTCAGAAGGAGTGTTAGCAACAGAGCTGTGAGAATGGGGAAAGGCAAATTTACAGAAGTTATTAGAGATGTTTTTAGCAAGAGGCCAGAAATTTTTGTCAATAGGAGAACCATGAAGGACAGTGCCTTCCTGTTAGTGTAAGCACACTGGGCCTCCTTAAATAATATCTCTTCTACAATTCCAGGCAGAGTGAAAATTAGTTAGAATAATAGGAGAATGAGAGTTTTTCCACGCCTGATACGTTTTGACACACTCCTGATTGGCACAAAAACAAGTTCAATTGAACCATGGATTTTGAGGAGAAAATGATTAAGTTGGAGATGGAATGAACCTGTTCATTCCATCTGCTATCAACAGAGGTATCCTATGGAACAAAATATGATTAATTCCAATAGTAGTTTGCAAAATAGCGATGCAATGCACCCTGATTAGCCCGATTAAAGTGCCATAAAGTTTGTTTAGGATAGGGCGGAGCTGCTGGAGATAAAGTGCTGTATTTAAAAGCTATAAGATTGTGGCCATAGTTACTGATAGGAGGAAAAATGGTGTATTTGTAGCGAGAAGGAGGAGTGGTGAAGCATAAGTCAAGAATGTTCAAGAATTAGTTAGGATGATCTAAGATGTGTGTAGGTTTCTTAATTAACTGTCCAGATCGTTGAAAATACTGAATGTTTTGGCCTCCTTCCCACCTGTATCAGTGTGAGAGAAGCCCATCCACTTGGTGTGGTGTACATTGAAGTCCCCTAAGTAAAGGACCTCAGCATTTCGGTGAGAAGAAGTAACAGTCTTGTGGTGAGTAGTAGTAAGATATTTAAAAAGAACTGGAAGATCTGTTCCATTAATTATCCATTAGTAGAGCAGTAGAAGAAGAAGTAGGTAGGTAGGTAGAAAGTTGTAGGTAGGCAGATTTTAAGCCATAGAACATCGAAACTAGGAAATTCGAAAATTTTGAATTGTGTTTCAGGAGTATTTGTTTGTATAGACACAGACACCACCATGCAGTCAGAAATTGTAAAATAAGTTATAGTTAGAGATGCTTAAGTTATTAGGGAAGGAATCCCTGGCTAGCTGGATTTCAGACAAAAGTAAAATATTAGGATGAAAGGTAAAAAGGTGGTGTTCAACAGATTCGGGATTAATGAGAAGGCCACAGACATTAGCCAAGTCTATAGAAAGACTGCCCCTACACCCTAATTCAGAATCAGCCAGAAAAAATATGTAAGACATCAATAGAATAAGGATTATATATATATATATATATATATATATATATATATATACTTTATATATATATATATATAATTATATAGACCTACTACTATATATATATTATAATATATATATTATATATATATAATATTATATATATTAGTAATATATATATATATAATATACTAATATATTATATTTATTATATATATATATATATATATATATATAATATATATATATCATATATTATATATATAAACTATATGGTAGTATATATATATATATATAATATATAATATATATATATATAGTACCGGGTATATATAATATATAATATATAGTATATAGTATATATTATATACTATATATTATAGTATATATATATATTATATTATATATATTATGTAATATATATATATATATTATATATATTATATATATATTATGAACCATTCTTTTGATAAGTCTTGCATTTATATTTTGTTAGCTGATTCTGAATTTTTTAATAGTTTGCACATCATTAGATAGTTTTGAAAATGATTAGTCAATTGTTTCCATTAAACTATCCTTTTTAATATTTTAAGGGGACAAATTAGTTTATAATATTTTGGAGTTTGGATCAAAATTTGTTATAAAAGTAAAGTTATTATGAAGGATTTTGGTTTGAAAATGTAAGAAATATGAAGAATGTCTTTGTAAAGCACCCCTTGTGTTTTATTTAAAAAAAAAAATAAAAAATTGTTAACGGTTTTAAGATAATTTATTTAAATTCCAGTGTAGAAATAGCATCTATTTTTCTTTTTTTTCTTTTTTTTAAAGGGAATAGAGGAATTAAAGGCAAATGAACCCAAGAATGAAAAAAAGCCCTCCGGTTCTCAGTCCAAAGAAAACTGTAAAGAACTTAAGAATACAACAATGTCTTTAGAGGATTTCGATCTTAGTGGTGAACATATGGTTAATATTCTTGGATATATAGAAGCTTTCTTTACAAATGCCATTTTGAAGGCTTTTCCAGATATCCCAGCGCCATCAAATGTTCAAATTCAAGTATCTAAAGTATCTGATTATCAGTGCAATGCCGCTCTTTCATTAGCAAAGGTAAGTTATGGAAATGCGTTAAAAGTTTTTGGCTGTAGAGTAGTTGCATATTTTTTTTAAAAATTCAATATTATTGTTATAAAGATTTTTCAGGTAAATGTTTGCATATTTTTACCTTTATCTTAAATCTAGTTGCCAATCTTTTTAAACAGATTTTAAAGAAGAATCCAAAAGAAGTTAGCCAGAGTATTCTTGATAATGCTGCCAATAGTCCAGTTTTTTCAAATCTTGAAATATCTGGTCCAGGTTTCATCAACGTTGCTCTTAGCAAAGAATTTATTAGAGATCAAGTAGGTAAAATTGCAATTTGGAAATACTTAATTACAAAACGTTGGCTCTCTTAGCAAAGAATTTATTAGAGATCAAGTAGGTAAAATTGCAATTTGGAAATACTTTAATTTCATGACTGATTGGATTTATTACTTTTTAGTTATTTTTTTCTTCAATGAGAGTTTTTTTTTTTTTTCTCGTTTGTGTATGTGCTAGTTTTCAAGGTCTTAAAGCTTATAAATTCTAGAAAATTTTCATATTATATAGTCCTCCATTTTTTTTTTAAATTTTTTATTTATATATATATGATTAACATTTAGATTTTAGTTTGTAAAGATGATGTCATCAATATAAAAATTAACCCAAAAACATTTTGTATGAATGAATAGTTTTACAGTTTTTAATTGTCATTTACAGTATTGTTTATTAATATTTATTTTACAGATAACAAACTTGATTAAAAAAGGAGTCACACCTCCTCCTGTTAAAAGAAAAAGGGTTGTTGTAGATTTCTCTTCACCAAATATCGCAAAGGAAATGCATGTGGGACATTTAAGGTAATAATTTCTACCTAAATACTTGTTTTACATATTCAGTGAAATATCTTTAGTATTTATCGATTCATCATTGGTATTCGAATTTAAGCTGACACCTATGACAATTCACTCCCATTAATTTAAAATTAATTAAACAAGACACCCCCATTGAAGAAGGGTCGTCAGAGTTGGAGTATCACAATTTTGTTTTTGTTTTTTAAAGTTTGAGTCCAACAATTTTGAATATTGAATTCACAGTATTGTGAACTTATATCAGAGTCGGAGTCTCCATAACGACAGACTTTGAGAAGTTTGCTATTTAGACATATCTTATAAACATTAAAATAATAACTCAAAAGGTTTTAAGAAATCTTTTGATCTCCATAATGTATTGCGAATTATTATTATTTATTATTATTATTATTATTATTATTATTATTATTATCTTTGTTAGTAGTGCAAGAAATGTACGTGGACGTGCTAAAGTAGAATGTAAGAATGGAAATGGTGAGTGGTGGAATGAAGAGGTGATGCTAGCGGTTAAAAGTAAAAAGAGGCGCAGTTGAATGTGCTAAAAGCCAACGATGAGATCCCAAAGAAAGGTGTATGGAAATATTTGATTAAACCTAATAAACTATGCAATGTATTTTTATATTTACAGGAAAGGGAGTGACGACATAATTGAAAAGAAGGGTTTCCAGTTTTTCTCTTGTGAAATGGTTTAATTTTATTATTAGTGTTTTAATTTCATTTATCTTTCAGAAGACAACTTTAATATTACTTTAGCGTTTTAGATTTAAGAGGCGGTCGTGACCTCTGATTTATTTATCTTAATATATAATACCATAGTGGTAATTTTATCATTTAGTTTAAAACAAAGGAGGATCCATCTTTGTTTTATTCTCACGTATAAAATGAAGAGAGAGATGTAATTTTTAAATATTTCGTTAATATAATTTATATTATTTTAATCTTTGATTTTGCAAGACCCATCCACCATCTAAACCTCTTCAGCACTTTTCTTCAGGTGAGTTTTTGTTGCTTCATATCAGAGAATTTTATCAAACTGATAGCAGAGAGCATAGTTACGAGGCAAAACGTGAAGAAAATGCCTGACTCAGACAAAGAAATAACTGAATGAGGTAGAAGAGATACTAGAACAGGATGCTGAAGGTTTTATGGAGGAGAGAAGATAGGAAGAATTTCGAGGAGTGGAAGGAAAAAGTAAAAACACGGTTACTCAATAGAAAAAGAATGTCAGATACCCAGGATTGGAGATTATATTAAGACTAGGAGAAGCTTTTGAAGCAATTAAGGAAATAAAAAATGAAGATAAAATGAGGAATGAACGTGTTAGGGATTTGTTTGGTGTGAAGAAAGGCGTAAATGAAAGAATAAACGAGAGTGTATTAAGATGGTATGGTCATATGGAAAGGATGGATGATAGTTGGTTGGTGAGTGCTGGGATTTGAGAGGCTGGGAGACTGAAGAAAAAATGAATTGAGTCAGTGTAGGAATGTTTGAAGGAAACTAATGTGAGTTTGGCAGAGGCGAGAAGAAAGGTGCATAATTGAAGTGAATGGTGGGGTTTTGTGAGGTGACATGGTTGTGGTGGGGTTTTGTATGGTGACATGGTTGTGGGCCTGGCCTAGTTAGTCAACCATACATTGATGAGATACCACAGTGAGAGATTCATCGCGGTCTTGTGAAGCCCTAGGATGGATTTTTTTATATATCTGCTACAGGCTCTCACTTAAGGGTGTGAGAGAATGGTTGGGGAAGGTTGGTTTCCTTTCGACTTACGCCATGTAATTATTTTAACTTTTCTGTTTCTGGGGGATGTTGCCCACTCACCTCCAATGTGGGAAAAGGAGGAAGATATATATATATATATATATATATATATATATATATATATATATATATATATATATATATATATATATATATATATATATATATATATATATATATATATATATATATATATATATATATATAATTATTATTATTATTATTATTATTATTATTATTATTATTATTATTATTATTATTATTATTATTATTATTATTATTATTATTATTATTATTATCTTTCTCCTATCCCCAGATTGGGGGTGAGGTGTGTAGCATACCGGAACATAAAAGTAGTAGAAGAAATATGACACAAGTTAAAAAGAAGCCCCCCTTTACACCCTCAAGTGAGAACTTCTCAGTCAGTAAATTCCACCCTGAGGTTTCACGAGGCTGCGACGGACCCTCACTGTGGTATCGTCAATGTGGGGTTCATCCACTGGGCAAAACCCACAACCATACCCCCTCACAAAAATCCGCCATTCATTCCTGTTATGCACCTTCTCGCCTCTGCCAAACTCACATTCCTCTCCTTCAGGCATTCCTTTACTGACTCAATCCACTTTTTCTTCAGTCTCCCAGCCGGTCGATTTCCCAGCACACACCACTATACATCCGCTTAATCAACCGACTTTCATCCATCCTTTCCATGTGACCAAACCATCTCAATGTACTTTCGTTTATTCTCATTTACGCCTTTCTTCACACCACACAACTCCCTAATGCGTTCATTCCTCATATCAATTCTTCTCACACCTAACATGCCCCTGAGATTATATATATATATATATATATATATATATATATATATATATATATATATATATATATATATATATATATATATATATATATATATATATATATATATATATATATATATATAATTATTTCTAGATGCATAGATATATATATATATATATATATATATATATATATATATATATATATTTATTTATTTATTTATTTATTTATTTATTATTACCACATAGCCTCTTAATCCTGAGGTAATTGGTCAGGGAAAGTATTTGTATGGTTTCTGACCAAGTGGAAGGTGCAGGAATATTTAGGCCCGATAGCAAGCCCTGCTTCAGCGCGACGTAGTCGGAATGCTTGCCACCGTAAGGCGTGGGTTCGCATCCTAGTACGCGGCTTTTCCAATGCGAGAAGCATGAGAAGAGTGATTTGTTTGTGAATAGACTGTTCTGTTGTATGTGTTGGCTATATATATATATATATATATATATATATATATATATATATATATATATATATATATATATATATATATATATATATATATATATATATATATATATATATATATATATATATATATATATATATATATATATATATATATATATATAAATATAACTATATAAAAAAAATATATATATATATATATATATATATATATATATATATATATATATATATATATATATAATATATATATAAATAGTATATATATATATATATATATATATATGCTGCTACTACTGCTATATATATATATATATATATATAGGTCAACCATCATTGGAGAAAGTATATGTCGTTTACTTACATTTCTTGGCCATGATATTGTTCGTTTGAATCATCTTGGTGATTGGGGTACTCAGTTTGGAATGCTCATTGCCCATCTTCAAGTTGGTTTTACTTGTTTTTATTTTGTGTATTTTTTGTATAGTTGATTGATGAAAAGTGGTGAATTTATTTGAAAATATTGTTCAATTTGTTTTTCTAGGATCGTTTTCCAAATTTTGAAACCGAGACTCCTCCAATTCAAGACCTTCAAGCTTTTTATAAAGAATCTAAAAAGCGATTTGATGAAGATGCCGAGTTTAAGAAAAGAGCTTATGAAGCAGTTGTTCAGCTTCAAAGTCATGATGCTCTTCATTATAAAGCATGGAAACAAATATGCAAAGTATCAGAGGATGAATTTCAAAAGGTATCTAAATTTAAAATGGGCTTTAAAACTACAAACTTGTGTGTATTATTTATTATTATTATTATTATTATTATTATTATTATTATTATTATTATTATTATTAAGTAACAAAGGGTCGTAGTTAAATGTGCTAAAAGGCAATGATGAAGTTACGAAAGAAAGGTGTATGGAAATATATAAGAAGGAAAAAAAAGCAAGACTAAAAGTTGCATACGTAAGAGGAAAAAAGAGGTGAATGAGCAGTTTGGAAGGAAGAGGAATGGAAACTTACAAGGGAATAGGAAGCTCTTCTGGAAGGAATAGCGAAAGGCTAAGAAAGAGAGTAAGGGGAATCCTGATAAAATGATATCTCCATTCTCCAACTATAACTTGTTTTGCAATTTCCGACTATAACTTGTTTTATAATTTCCGACTGAATGGTGGAATCTGTTACTATATAAATATTAACACTAATGTAACATGTCTCGAGAACCTTGAATCTTCTAACTTCGATTTATGGCTTAAAATCTTTCTTCCTTCTACTACCATTATCTTGTGTTTCTGCTACTGCTCCCCAAATGGAACAGATTTTCACTTCCTTTTTGACTATCTTACTACTACCTCATGAGACTGTTACTTCTTCCCATCCAAATGACGAGGTCCTATATTTAAGGAATTTTAATGTACATCACACTGAGTGGTTGGGCTTCTCTCACACTAATGCAGGTGGAGAAGAGGCCAAAACATTCAGTATTCTCAACGATCTGGAACAGTTAATTAAGGAACCTACGCATATAACAGATCGAACTAACCAATTCTTGAACACGCTTGACTTATTATGTTCACCACTACTCATTCTCGATATAGACTAAATATTTTCTATCCTATCGGTAACACCACAGTCTCGTAGCTTTTAATTATAATACTTTCTCTTCAGCAACTCCATCATGCCCTAAGCGTACTTTCTGGCATTTAATTGGGCTAATTGAGGGAATTTGCGTCGTTTCTTTGCTATCTTGGAACGAATTCTGTTTTGACTCGGAGAACACTTCTGTCACTGCTGAAAAGAATAGGGGTATGATTGCTGATGGGATGAGCAGGTTCATTCCTTCAACTAATCTTTTTCTCCCCAAAATCCATAGTTCGATAGATTCTGTTCTCGTGACATTCAGGAGAGAGACATCGCGTATCGGGCATGGAAAAACTCGTTCTCCTATCACATACTAATTTTCATTACGCTCGGAATCGTTGCATTGTTATTATTCAACAAGCTAAGCGCATTTTTACTAAAGGAAAGTGTACCAACCTCCTTGGTTCTTCTACTGATAAAATTTTCTGGCTTCTTGTCAAAAACGTCTCTAATAGCTTTTGTAAATCTCTTATTCGCTCTGACGGACCTGTAGCTAACTCTCCTTCTGAAAAGGCCAATCTCTTCGGTCTCCTTTTTTTCATCTAATTCCACCCTGAACGATTCTGGTGGCATCCCTCCTCCTACTCCTCTCAGTTGTCCCATGTCTCTATCTGTGATTACACATGATCAGGTGTATGATATCCTGAGATCTATGAACGTCAGGAAGTTTAATGGTATGGATGGCACTCCTCGTGTTTTAAGGAAGTGTGCTTCTGAGCTAGAGCCTGTCCTTGCTCAACTCTACTCTCTATGCCTTAATACTAGTACTTTTCCTCAATGTTGGAAGCGCCCATATGTTCAGCCGATCCCGAAAACGAGTAGCCGTTCTAATCCTTCAAACTATGGTCATATAGCTCTCACTTGTATTCTTTGAAAATCTTTGAAACTCTCCTTAACTCTCATTTCCTGGATCATCTGGAATCTCATTTTCTTCTTTCAGATCATCATTATGGCTTTCGCCGCTCGAGGTCAACTGGTAACATACTTTCCTATTTCACTGACTTATGGGCCTCTGCCCTTAGGGACTATGGGGAGTCTTGTGTTGAATAGTGGCACTAGTCATATCGAGGGCTTTCGACCGGGGTATGACACTCGTTGCTTCTTTGGGTTTCCTCCTCCTCTTTGCCTACTCTTGTCAGTGTCAAGTTTTCTCTGATCACTCCATATAAGCACTAATTTATGGAGCGACCTCATCCTCATTTCCTGTTAATTGTGGTGTTCCTCAAGGTTCTGTTCTATCCAACTTTATTTGTATTTTTCATCAACTATTTCCTCAGCTGCACTTCTAACTTTGTTTATTCTTACCCCGATGACTCAACTCTCCATTCTTTCACTTAGGGCTAATCTGCTCCCTCTTTGATATCTAGATTTGCTTCACTTCTACAGCTTTCCGATTCTATTCTTGCTGATCTAGATGAGATTTCCCGGTGGAGTCACAACAACCTCTTTAAAAACTCAAAAACGCCTCCCAACTTTCCTATTTCCTTTGGCGGCTCTAACGTTTTACGTGTGAACAAAATAAACACTCTTGGTCTGAACATAAGCAATAAATTGCCTTGGAAACCTCATATCACAACGGTTTCTAAGGTGGCCTCAAAGAAGCTGGAAGTTCTATTCGGGTTGCAGGAATTTTTTCTTTTGCCCAGCTACTCCAGTACTCCAGTTATATAAAGGCCTTATCCACCTTGTTTGGAGTACTGTTCTCGCATTTGAGGGAACTCTGGCTAAATCCTGCTTTTGAATAGGGTTAAGTCTAAGGCTAAGCAACTAATAAATTTGCCCCTACTGCCTAACTCCTTGGACCCTCTATCTCTTCTCTATAAGTCCTATAGTGGCAGGTGCTTGAGGGAATTTTTTTTTTTTTTTTTTTTTTTTTTTTTTTCGACGTTGTCATGTTCTCCTACTGCTTTTCTTTTCCGATGCTTGTACAGCACCTTACCCCCAATCTTGGGGCAAAGAGGAAGGTGAAGAAAGAAAGAAAGAATATATAATTTTATCTGCAGGTAAAGATGAAACTACTGGTGAAATGATTAAATTAAGAACGGAGGCGAGATGGTGATTGATTGGATTTGGAAGTTGTGTAATAAAGCGTTTATGGAGGGTATAGTTCCGAGGGATTGGAGGAGAGCAGTAATAGTACCCTTATATAAGGGTAAGGGAAAGGGGAACTGTAGGAATTATAGGGAATTAGTTTATTGAGTGTTGTAGGGAAGATATATGCTGGTATTTTTGTTGAAAGAGTGCGTCGAGTGACTGAAGGACTGATTGGTGAAGAACAAGAACAAGGTACGTTTAGGAGTGGTAAGGATGTGTGGATCAAATCTTTATTGAAACAAATGATTGAGGAAATGAGGAGAAGAAGAATAAATTGTATTTAGGTTTTATGGATTTGCAACAGGCGTATGATAAGATTAATAGGGAAGCTCTATTGCAGGTGTTAGTAATATATGGTGTTGGTGGTAGGCTTCTGAATGGAATCAAAAGTATGTATGACGATAGTGAAGCGTATGTAAGAATAAATGGTGTTAAAAGTGATTGGTTTAATATTAATAGCGAAGTGAGGCAGGATGTGTTATGTCTCCTTGGTTATTCAATTTGTATATGGAAGATAGGGTTATGAAAGAATTAGAGGTGGGGTGGCAGGAATATTGTTAGAATGATGGAGAATGGAAGAGAGTGGAGGGTGCCCTACCTATTATATGTGGATGATTTGGTTTTGTGGTGAATCTGAAGAGAGTTTGAGAGGATTGGTAGAGAGATTTGGCAGGGTGTGTGTAAAAGAGGAAGGTGAAGAAAGAAGAAAGAAAGAAAGTCTGCAGGTATAGATGAAATTACTGGTGAAATGATCAAGAATAGAACGGAGGCGAGATGGTGATTGATTGGATTTGGAAGTTGTGTAATAAAGCGTTTATGGAGGGTATAGTTCCGAGGGATTGGAGGAGAGCAGTAATAGTACTTATATAAGGGTAAGGGAGATAAGGGGAACTGTAGGAATTATAGGGGAATTAGTTTATTGAGTGTTGTAGGGAAGATATATGCTGGTATTTTATTCGAAAGAGTGCGTCGAGTGACTGAAGGACTGATTGGTAAAGAACAAGGTGCGTTTAGGAGTGGTAGAGGATGTGTGGATCAAATCTTTACATTGAAACAAATGACTGAGAAAATGAGGGAGAAGAAGAATAAATTGTATTTAGGTTTATGGATTTGCAACAGGCGTATGATAAGATTAATAGGGAAGCTCTATTGCAGGTGTTAGTAATATATGGTGTTGGTGGTAGGCTTCTGAATGGAATCAAAGTATGTATGACGATAGTGAAGCGTGTGTAAGAATAAATGGTGTTAAAAGTGATTGGTTTAATATTAATAGCGGAGTGAGGCAGGAATGTGTTATGTCCCCTTGGTTATTCAATTTGTATATGGATGGGGTTATGAAAGAATTAGAGATGGGGGTGGCAGGAAATGGTGTTAGAATGATGGAGAATGGAGGTGAGTGGAGGGTGCCCTACCTATTATATGTGGATGATTTGGTTTTGTGGTGAATCTGAAGAGAGTTTGAGAGGATTGGTAGAGAGATTTGGCAGGGTGTGTAAAAGGAGGGGTTGAAAGTAAACGTAGATAAGAGTAAGGTTATGGTTGTGAGTGAGGACAGTCCTCGGTGAAGTTATGTTAGATGGTGAGCAGCTGGAACAAGTGCTTGAGTTTAAATATTTAGGATATATGTTGGATGAAAAGGGAACGGATGATGCAGAGTGTAGTAGGAAAGTTGTGAATGGCAGGAAGGTGGCTGGTGCAATTAAATCGTTGGTGAATATAAAGGGACTAAGTCTTGAGTGTGCTAGGGTCTTACATGAGGGTATGTTGTTACCTGTGTTAATGTATATGGTCGATGTTAATGATTATGGTCTGGAATAAGAAGTATAGATCTAAAGTTCAATTTGTTCAGATGGACAATCTTAGGTGTGAAAAGAATTGATAAAATTAGGAATGAACGTATTAGAGAGTTATGTGGTGTGAAGAAAGGGGTAAATGAGAGAATAAATGAAAGTACGTTGAGATTGTTTGGTCATGTTGAATTTTGAAAGGATGAATGACAGTCGGTTGGTTAAGAGGATGTATAGTGGTGAGTGTGTAGGGAATCGACCGGCTGGGAGACCGAAAAGAGTTGAGTCAGTAAAGGAATGTCTGGAGGAGAGAAATGTGAGTTTGGCAGAGGCAGGAGATAAGGTACATAGAGTGAATGGCGGGGGGTTTTGTGAGGGAATTTATGATTTGTAGCCCACCTGGGCCAAGGGTTTGAACCCTACACTACGAGATGCCATAGTGTGGGTCCGTCGCGGTCCCGTGAAGCTCTTGAATTGGATTTTCACAGGCTACGACGACTTCTCACTAATAGGTATAGCGAAGTGAGCCCCAGACTTTCTTTCGACTTTGTCATACTTCTTCTACTACTACTATTTTCGATACCTGTCACGCCTTACTAGTCTTGGGGAAAAGGAAGATGATATATATATATATATATATATATATATATATATATATATATATATATATATATATATATATATATATATATATATATATATATATATATATATATATATATATAACTATATATATATATATATATATATACATATATATATATATATATATATATATATATATATATATATATATATATATATATATATATATATATATATATATATAACACTAAATATATTTACTGTATATATATATATATATATATATAAATTAGTGATGGGACGATTATGAAATTTTGCCGATGACGATGACGATTATAATAAATTTTGACGATGACGATTAATTGAAAAAGTATATTTTAAAAATTTCTTTCTCAAAATATATATATATATATATATATATATATATATATATATATATATATATATATATATATATATATATATATATATATATATATATATATATATATATATATATATATATATAAATATTACTTATATATATATATATATATATATAATGTATATATATATATATATATACAAGGCTGTAGACAGGGGGGTCAGGGGTTCAACCCCCCGAAATTATTTAAGCGATCAAAATTTTTGATTCCTTAAGTCTCTTAATAATAATAATAATAATATAATAATAATAATAATAATAATAATAATAATAATAATAATAATAATAATAATAATAATAATAATAATAATTAATGAAAATGAAAAGTAATTTATTAATGGAAATGAGGAGACATGTTTGTGGTCCGTAACTATTTCTTAGGTCAAGTGGCTGTTCCTCATATATATATAAAATATTTAGACCAGGGACTTAAATGTAAGGTTTCCAAGTTTGCAGATGATAGCAAATTGCTACCTCAGTAAGGAATACTGATGGATGTATAAAGATTTAAAAGATAAGGAGGGAGCTGTAATCGTTGATAGGCTCATTCCTTCTTCGACTAAATCCTTCTCTCCTCATAATCCATGGATCGATCGTGCTTGTTCTCTGGTCATTCAGGCTAGAGACAGTGCGTATCGGGGGTGGAAAAATTCTTGTTCTCCTATCACTCGCTAATTTTCATTCAGCTAGAAATCGTTGCAGGGATACTCTTCGACGAGCAAAGCGGACTTTCATCAAACGAAAGTGCGCTAACCTCCTTGGTTCTCCTGCTGACAAATCTTTCTGGCCTCTTGCCAATAACATCTCTAGCAACTTCTGTATATCTGCCTTTCCTCCTCTTATTCGATCTGATGATTCTGTTGCTAATTCTAAAACTGAAAAGGCCAATCTCTTCGGCCTTCTATTTTCCTCTAACTCAACCCTGGACGATTCTGGCATACCTCTTCCTACAAATTCTCCTCTCAGGTTTCCTATGCCTTTGCCTGTGATTACATTTGATCGGGTGCATGGGCACCTGAAATCTTTGAACGTTAGGAAGGCGGGTGGCCCGGATGGCATTCCTCCTTTAGCTTTGAGGTGGTGTGCTTCCGTGCTATCCTGCCCCTCGTTCAACTATACTCCTTATGTCATACTAATACTTTCCCTCAGTGTTGGAAGCTCGAACATGTCCAACCTATTCCGAAAAGGAAGCCGTTCTGATCCTTCTAACTATCGCCCTATAGCTCTCACTTGTATTCTATCTAAGATCTTTGAAACCCTTCTCAACTCTCATTTCTTAGACCATTTGGAAACTCATTCCTATCGCCAGTACGGCTTTCGGCGCTCGAGGTCTACTGGCGATATACTTTCCTATCTAACCGATTTATGGTTTTCGCTCTTAGGAACTACAGGAGACTTGCGTGGTGGCACTTGACATACCCAAATCGTTTGACCGAGTGTGGTACGTGTCACTGCTCCCAAACTTTGACCAAGTCTGGGTTTTCTCCTTCTTCTCTTTGCTTACTTATGTCTATCTTTCTTTCAAATCGCTCAATATCGGATGTTGTTGATGGGGCGACTTCTTTTTCTGTCAATAGTGGTGTTCCTCAGGGTTCTGTCTTATCTCCTACTTTATTCTTACTTTTCATTAATGATCTTCTCACCTGCACACTAACTCTATTCACTCATATGCCGATGACTCGACCCTTCATTCTTCAACTCATATCAATTCTGCTCCCTCTTTTACTTCTAGAATTGCCTCTCGTCTTAATCTTTCCGATTCTATTCTCGCTGATCTGGATAGAATTTCCGGATGGGGTGGTCTCAACCTTGTGAAATTCAATTCTTTAAAAGCACAACTTCTACAAATCTCCTTCTCCAAAACACCTAACTTTCCTATCTCTTTCGACGGTTCTCTCGTCTCTCCTGTTGACAATATAAACATCCTTGGCCTTAACATAAACAAAAAAATGTCTTGGAAACCTCTCGTCACAACGGTTGCTAGGGTGGCCTCAAAGAAACTGGAAGTTCTGTTTAGACTGCGAGACTTTTTTCCTCTTCTCAGTTGCTCCAGCTATACAAGGGTCTCATCCGCCCATGTATGGAGTACTGCTCTCATATCTGGGGGGGGGCTCTGGTTTCACCCGGCTTTTGGATAGGGTCGAGTCAAA
>JABUQX010134065.1:35000-42835 GCA_015478945.1 Trachelipus rathkii
AGAGGAAGAGAAGGAGTTGCAATTTTGATGAGTGACCTGTGGTATGAAGCTATGGTAGACTTTGATTGTGTGAGTCCTAGAATTCTAATGGTTAAATTTAAGTTTGAAAGCTCAAAGTATGTGTGCCTGTGACGTATGTGGTCCATCTGAAGGAAATGTTGAAGAGAGTACGATTTTTGGGAAAATCCTGAATGATGTTTTGGATGGGATGAGTAGGAGCTTCAGATTGATAGTTTTGGGGGACCTGAATTTGGATAGGTGATCAAAAAGGGATGGTATAACAGGTGGTTTTGGGGTGGCGGGAAAATGAGAATGGTAGGAAGGTGATTGATTTCTGTGAAAGAGAGAGGTATGTGTGTAAGTAATACTTTCTTTAAACACAAGAGTATCATAAGTATACTAGAGTTGGTGTAAGGTAGAGATGGTATCGAAGTGAAAATATGATTGATTTAGTGTTGGTGAAAAGGAGATGTTGAAGTATGTGTTGGATGTTAAATCAGTTAGGGGTTTGGAATTGGGATTATCGGATCATTATATTGTTCTCTATGTGAAATTAAGTTAGTGGGGGCTTGGAGAGAGGAAGGTGATACGAAAGGAAATAGGTAGAATTAAGAGTGAAGTTAAGTGTGCAAGATAATAGTATAAGTCTATAATTTTTAATTTATAAAAAAATAAATGTGAATGTGAACAAGTTGATACTGAGCAAATCTGGGGGCAAATGAAGGAAGCAATTGTTAGTAGTGCAAAGGAAGTGTGTGGATGTGCTAAAGTAGAAGTAAGAATGTTAACAGCGAATGGTGGAATGAAGAGGTGATGAAAGCGGTTAAAGTTAAAAGAAGCGTGGTTGAATGTACTAAAAGCAAATGATGAAGATTCAGAAAGATGCTTGGAATTATATGAGAAAAAAATACTAAAAGGTGTATACATAGGAGAAAACAAGGGTAAATGAACAGTTTGGAAGGAGATAAACTAAGAGGACATACAAGGGATAGGAAGCTCTTCTGGAAGGAAGGGCGAAAGGTTAAGAATGAGAATAAGGTCTGCTTAGAATAATGAATAGGGATGGTGCTTTTGTAACTGATGAAATGGATGTGAGGGGAGTGTGGAAAGAACACTTCGAAAATCTGCACAATATTAACAGTAATGATGTGTTAGTGAATGTGTGTGGTTTTGATGGTGCAAGAAGGAATAGGTATTTTGGGGATGAGGTTATTAGTAAGGAGGAGGTAATGGGTAGGGTGAGAAAGTTGAAGAATGGTAAATCTGCAGGTATAGATGAAATTACTAGTGAAATGATCAAGAGCGGAGGCGAGATGGTGATTGATTGGATTTGGAAGTTGTGTAATAAAGCGTTTATGGAGGGTATAGTTCCCGAGGGATTGGAGGAGAGCAGTAATAGTACCCTTAAATAAGGGTACTATTGAGGTTAACTGTAGGAATTATAGGGGAACAGTTAATTGAGTGTTGTAGGGAAGGTATATGCTGGTATTTTGGTCAAAAGAGTGCGTCGAGTGACTGAAGGACTGATTGGTGAAGAACAAGGTGCGTTTAGGAGTGTTAGAGGATGTGTGGATCAAATCTTTACATTGAAACAAATGATTGAGAAAATGAGGGAGAAGAAAAATAAATTGTATTTAGGTTTTATGGATTTGCAACAGGCGTATGATAGAGTTAATAGGGAAGCGTTATGGCAGGTGTTAGTGATATATGGTGTTGGTGGTAGGCTTCTGAATGGAATCAAAAGTATGTATGACGATAGTGAAGCGTGTGTAAGAATAAATGGTGTCAATGGTGATTGGTTTAGGATTAATATTGGAGTGAGACAGGGTTGTGTTATGTCTCCTTGGTTATTCAATTTGTATATGGATGGGGTTATGAAAGAATTCGAGGTGGGGATGGCAGGAAATGGTGTTAGAATGGTGGAGAATGGAGTTGAGTGGAGGGTGCCCTACCTATTATATGCGGATGATTTGGTTTTGTGTGGCGAATCTGAAGAGAGTTTGAGAGGATTGGTAGAGATATGGCAGGTATGTATGAAAGGAGGGAGGCTTTGAAAGTAAACGTAGATAGAGTAAGGTTATGGTTGTGGTGAGACATCCCTCAGTGAAGTTATCTTTAGATGGTGAGCAGCTCTAGAACAAGTGTCTGAGTTTAATATTTGGGTATATGTTGGATGAGAAGGGAACGGACAGTGCAGGTGTAGTAGGAAGTTGAATGGCAGGGAAGGTGGCTGGGTGCAGTCGTCGTTGGTGATACAAAGGGACTAAGTCTTGAGTGTGCTAGGGTCTTACATGAGGGTATGTTGTTACCTGTGTTATTGTATGGTAGTGAGACTATGGTCTGGAGCAAAATGCCTCGAATCTCATAAGTTCAATGTTTCAGATATGGACCAATCTTAGAATTGTGTAGGTGTGAGAAGAATTGATAAAGAGAGGAATGAGCATTATTAGAGTTGTGTGGTGTGAAGAAAGAGGTAAATGAGAGGAATGAATGAAAGTATGTTGAGATGGTTTGGTCATGTGGAAAGGATGAATGATAGTAGGTTGGTTAAGCGGATGTATAGTGGTGAGTGTGTTGGGAACCGACCGGCTGGGAGACCGAAGAGAAAGTGGATTGAGTCGGTGAACGAATGTCTGAAGGAGAGAAATGTGAGTTTGAGGCGAGAATAAAGGTGCATGATAGAAGAGAGAATGGCGGGTTTTTGTATGGGGGGCATGGTTGTGGCCCACCTGATGGGGATGAGCCTACGTGACGTTTACCATAGTGAGGTCATCCGCAGTGCGATGCTCTAAGGTGGATTTTCTGTCTGTGATGAGCTCTCACTATTAATGGTACAGAGGGGGCGGTAAGGCTGGGCTTTCTTTTCGACGTTTGTCATGTTCTCCTACTGCTTTTCTTTTCCGATGCTTGTACAGCACCTTACCCCCAATCTTGGGGAAAAGAGGAAGGTGAAGAAAGAAAAAAGATATATATATATATATATATATATATATATATATATATATATATATATATATATATATATATATATATATATATATATATATATATATATATATATATATATATACACCTTTCATATATATATATACTATATATATATAACTATATATATATATATATATATATATATATATATATATATATATATATATATATATATATATATATATAATATATATATATATATATATATATATATATATATATATATATATATAATATATATATATATATATATATATATATATATATATATATATATATATATATATATACTATATATATATATATATATATATATATATATATATATATATATATATATATATAACTATATATATATATATATATATATATATATATAAGGTGATAAAATTTTAAGGGCCGATATTTATAGTAATAAAACACAAATTACTTAGGAATTTATTGTCATTTTTTTTATTATGATAATATGGTATGGTTCAATTATGTATGGAACAAAATATCGGCCAAATGGCCGCCGCGACCTCGGCGGCACACCTCCATCCGATGGTCAAAATTTTCGATGACGCTGAGGCATAATTGAGGTTCTATGCCGTTAATGTGCCGAATTATCTCATCCTTTAGCTCTTGAATTGTTGCTGGCTTATCGACGTACACCTTTTCTTTCAAATAACCCCAAAGAAAGAAGTCCAACGGTGTCAAATCACATGATCTTGGCGGCCAATTGACATCGCCACCACGTGAGATAACACGGCCATTGAATTTGTCGCGCAAAAGAGCCATTGTTTCGTTAGCTGTGTGGCAAGTGGCACCGTCCTGTTGAAACCACATATCGTCCACATCCATACCTTCCAATTCGTGCCATAAAAAGTTCGTTATCATCTCACGATAGCGAACACCATTCACAGTAACTGCCTGACCGGCCTCATTTTGGAAAAAATACGGCCCGATGATGCCGCCAGCCCATAAACCGCACCAAACAGTCACTCTTTGTGGGTGCATTGGTTTTTCGACAATCACTCTTGGATTATCATTCGCCCAAATGCGGCAATTCTGCTTATTGACGAATCCAGTGAGGTGAAAATGTGCCTCATCACTGAAGATGATTTTCTTCGAAAATTGATCATCCACTGTTGCCATTTCTTGCCACCATTCTGACCATTGACGACGTTTTGTATGGTCAAGAGGCTTTAGTTCTTGAGTCAATTGCACCTTGTAAGCGTTTAAATGCAAGTCTTTATGCATAATGTTCATCAACGACGAGCGTGAGAGGTGCAATTGTTGGGCACGACGACGAGTTGAAGTGGATGGCTCCTCAGCCACACTATCGCGAACAGCAGCAATATTTTCTGCAGTACGAGCTGTACGAGCATGCACTGGTCTTTTCAAATCTCCTACAGACCCGGTTTGCTCAAATTTTTTCACGATTTTTCCGATTGTACGCACATTTGGACGATTAAATTGACCAAAAAAATCACGAAGTGCACGATATGCATTTTGATTTGAACGCCCATTTTCATAATAAGCCTGAATAACTTTAACACGTTGCTCCATTGTGTATCTTTCCATGGTTCAAATTGAGTAAGTCTGAAATTGAAAAATGTCAAATGAAATGCAGTAAAAAAATTGACGTTTAGGTGTGGTTCACATTCAGCATCGGCCCATACAATGTGCTTTATCTCTTATGCAGTGGGTAATATATATATATATATATATATATATATATATATATATATATATATATATATGTATGTATATATACTATATATATATATATATATATATATATATATATATATATATATATATTTATATATGTATATATATATATATATATATATATATATATATATATATATATATATATATATATATATATATATATATATAGTGGAGAGAGAGTACCTGCGAGGTGGGGCAGGTGATAGTATTCCCATTCTTAACCTTTCGCGCTTCCTTTCACAAGAGCTTCCTATTCCCTTGAAAGTCCCCATTCATCCTCCTTCCAAATATATATATATATATATATATATATATATATATATATATATATATATATATATATATATATATATATATATATATATATATATATATATATATATATATATCGGTTGAATGTGAACAAGTTGATACTGAACAAATCTGGGGGCAAATGAAGGAAGCAATTGTTAGTAGTGCAAAGGAAGTGTGTGGATGTGCTAAAGTAGGAAGTAAGAATGTTAACAGCGAATGGTGGAATGAAGAGGTGATGAAAGCGGTTAAAGGTAAAAAGAAGCGTGGTTGAATGTACTAAAAGCAAATGATGAAGTTTCAAAAGAAAGATGCTTGGAATTATATAAGGAGGAAAAAAGAAATACTAAAAGGTGCATACGTAGGAAAAAACAAGAGGTAAATGAACAGTTTGGAAGGAGGATGAATGAGGACATACAAGGGAATAGGAAGCTCTTCTGGAAGGAAGCGCGAAAGGTTAAAAATGAGAATAAGGGGAATCTGCTTAGAATAATGAATAGGGATGGTGCTTTTGTAACTGATGAAATGGATGTGAGGGGAGTGTGGAAAGAACACTTCGAAAATCTGCACAATATTAACAGTAATGATGAGGTGTTAGTGAATGTGTGTGGTTTTGATGGTGCAAGAAGGAATAGGTATTTTAGGGATGAGGTTATTAGTAAGGAGGAGGTAATGGGTAGAGTGAGAAAGTTGAAGAATGGTAAATCTGCAGGTATAGATGAAATTACTGATGAAATGATCAAGAGCGGAGGCGAGATGGTGATTGATTGGATTTGGAAGTTGTGTAATAAAGCGTTTATGGAGGGTATAGTTCCAAGGGATTGGAGGAGAGCGGTAATAGTACCCTTATATAAGGGTAAGGGAAAAAAGGGGAACTGTAGAAATTATAGGGAAATAAGTTTATTGAGTGTTGTAGGGAAGGTATATGCTGGTATTTTGGTCGAAAGAGTGCGTCGAGTGACTGAGGGACTGATTGGTGAAGAACAAGGTGCGTTTAGGAGTGGTAGAGGATGTGTGGATCAAATCTTTACATTGAAACAAATGATTGAGAAAATGAGGGAGAAGAAGAATAAATTATATTTAGGTTTAATGGATTTGCAACAGGCGTATGATAGAGTTAATAGGGAAGCTTTATGGCAAGTATTAGTGATATATGGTGTTGGTGGTAGGCTTCTGAATGGAATCAAAAGTATGTGTGACGATAGTGAAGCGTGTGTAAGAATAAATGGTGTCAATGGTGATTGGTTTAGGATTAATAGCGGAGTGAGACAGGGTTGTGTTATGTCTCCTTGGTTATTCAATTTGTATATGGATGGGGTTATGAAAGAATTCGAGGTAGGGATGGCAGGAAATGGTGTTAGAATGATGGAGAATGGAGAGGAGTGGAGGGTGCCCTACCTATTATATGCGGATGATTTGGTTCTGTGTGGCGAATCTGAAGAGAGTTTGAGAGGATTGGTAGAGAGATTTGGCAGGGTATGTAAAAGGAGGGGTTTGAAAGTAAACACGTAGATAAGAGTAAGGTTATGGTTGTGAGTGAGGACAGTCCTCAGTGTGAAGTTATGTTAGATGATGAGCAGCTGGAGCAAGTGTCTGAGTTTAAATATTTAGGGTATGTGTTGGATGAGAAGGGAACGGATGATGCAGAGTGTAGTAGGAAAGTTGTGAATGGCAGGAAGGTGGCTGGTGCAATTAAATCGTTGTTGAATGTAAAGGGACTAAGTCTTGAGTGCGCTAGAGTCTTACATGAGGGTATGTTGTTACCTGTTATTGTATGGTAGTGAGACTATGGTCTGGAATAAGAAGTATAGATCTAAGTTCAATGTGTTCAGATGGACAATCTTAGGGGCATGCTAGGTGTGAAAAGAATTAATAAAGTGAGGAATGAACGTATTAGAGAGTTGTGTGGTGTGAAGAAAGGGGTAAATGAGAGAATAAATGAAAGTATGTTGAGATGGTTTGGTCATGTGGAAAGGATGAATGAAAGTCGGTTGGTTAAGCGGATGTATAGTGGAGAGTGTGTTGGGAACCGACCGGCTGGGAGACCGAAGAGAAAGTGGATTGAGTCGGTGAGCGAATGTCTGAAGGAGAGAAATGTGAGTTTGGTAGAGGCGAGAAAAAGGTGTATAATAGATAAGAGAGAATGGCGGGGTTTTGTATGGGGGCATGGTTGTGGCCCACCTGGGGGATGGTACCCGGTGGCGATTTACCATAGTGAGGGGTCCGTCGCGGTCCCATGATGCTCTAGGGTGGATTTCTGTCTGTGACGAGCTCTCACTAATTAATGGTCAGAGGGGCGGTAGTAAGGCTGGGCTTTCTTTTCGACGTTTGTCATGTTCTCCTGCTGCTTTCTTTCCGGTGACATGGCGCTGCCACCCCCAATCTTGGGGCAAGAGGAAGGTGAAGAAGAGGGAGATATATATATATATATATATATATATATATATATATATATATATATATATATATATATATATATATATATATATATATATATATATATATATATATATATATATATATATATACGGTATATATATATATATATATATATATATATATATATATATTTATATATATATATATATATATATTTATATATATATATATATATATATATATATATATATATATATATATATATATATATATATATATATATATATATATATATATATATATATATATATATATATATATATATATATATAGATATATATATATATATATATATATATAAAATCTTATACAATATACTTACTCAGTAATTAACATTCATTAACAACAACTACATTTTAAATTTTGTGGTTTAGTACACCCATCTTGCTTTTCGTTAT
>JABUQX010134066.1:0-5000 GCA_015478945.1 Trachelipus rathkii
GGAGAGAGGTAAAAGAGTAAGCAGATATTAAAGGCGAGCTTGTACATTTCAACACACCAGTACTTATACAAGCACTTAACAATATTTGAGAAGCATTGCTTTAGACCATAAAAAAAAACTTTTGACCTATTGTTTTGGTCAACAATTTCTTTTTGTGCAGTTGTCATTTTAATGGTAAATTTGGATAATTTCTTTTTGAGTTTTTGATGTGCCAGATACAGATAGCCAGGTTTTCATTGTCGAATGTCTTGCAGCCATCGAAAAAGTAGGTAAATCCCTTTCTTCTACATCTATAAGATCCATAATTTCAACGGTTGTATTAGCACTTGATTCACTGGATTTGCCAGAATATGAAAAGCGCCTGAAACATTTTTTCAGATGCACTTTTATTCTTTCAATTTTATTGTTCAATTTACATGCACTGCAATACTTTTCACATTTTACTTTGCTGGTGCTTTAAGACATTCAGAACTTCAGTCCATATCATTTCCTAGTTTTCTTCCGGATCCAAGAGCCCTTGTCATTATTGTTATAATCAAACTTATAATAACTTCGCAAAATTTAAAACAAACAATTATATTGAAAAGAATTTGCAGTTTTTGTTAGAAAAAGAAAGGAAATTGAAAAAAAAAAAAAGGCCCACTGTGCTTTTTTTTTTTTTTTTTTTTTTTTTTTTTTTTTTTTTTTTTTTTTTTTTTTTTTTTAAAATGTTTTTTTTGCCAACCCTGCTCTAAGGCCACCCTCCAAACATTTGAATTTGAGTGGGTCGCCTTACAAATAAAAAGGAATAATGATGGAATGAGCCATCAGTATGAGAGTGTATAAATCAGAGGAGTAATAGAAATAATTAAGGTAGTTAGTGAAAATAGACAAAGAGTTATAGGGATAGAACAGAACCTTGAGAAGATAATGGCTTAATGAAGAAAACATGGCCTTTTATAACAGCTATTATAGAACTGTTAGAAAAGAAATCAGAGAGATAAAAATATATACCAAAATAGAGAAGTCAAAGATCAGTGACAGATCCAGTAGAAAGTTTTGAATATCTTGTGCCAAAAGAATTACCAAAAAACCTGGTTATCACCAGATAACCAGACCTTGTGAGAAGGGAAGAGAAGATCACCAGTAGATAACTCCTTTTGGAAGCCATACTGGGCTACTGGCGATCTGAGATAAGAATGAAAATAAGGTGTTACAAAAACTTAAGAATAGATTCAAAAAACTTTGGAAAGGACCAAACGATAGTTAAAAGAGTCGAGAGAGGATTGAATTGATAATCATCATCATCTCAGTTTACTATTTCAATAATGTTTATTTCACTTGTGAAATTGATATATATATATAATATATATATATATATATATATATATATATATATATATATATATATATATATATATATATATATTATATTAAAATATATTATATTAAATATTTATATGAATTAAATTTGAATTAATTAAATCAAATAATAATGTTTTATAATATAATCTAATTAATATTAACTATAAAGTATATATAATATATATGATATATATATATATATATATAATATATAGTATATATATAATTTATATATATATATTTATATATATATTATATAATAATAATACTAATATATATATATTATATATATACTATATAATATATAAATGGTAACGAAGGCTGGCTGGTTTAATTAAATCCGTTGGTGGACTGTGAAGGGACTAGATATAATATAGGTATATATATACGGTATATATATTGATAATAATATAATAGTATGTATATATATATATACTATAATATATATATATAACTATATATAGATATAGTAGTACGTAATATATATATATATATATATGATACTATATAATATATATATATTTATTCATTATATACTATAGTGAATACTTTCAGGTAACAAGGTGTGCTGTGTAAGAAAATTCTTCTCTCTCTCTCTCCTCCTCTCTCGCTCTCTCTCTATCTCTCTCTCCTCTCTCTCTCTCTTGTCTCTCTTCTCTCTCACTCTCCCTCCTCCTCTCCTTCAGTCTCTCTCTTCCTCGTCTCTCTCTGCCTCTCTCTCTCAATTTGTCCATCTCTCTGCCTCTGTCTCTCTCTTTCTCTACCCAGATAAATCATAGACTTACGTAAATTCTTTTATAATAATAAGATAATATTTAGGAGCAACTTTATATCAGCAAAGATTTCTAAGAAAAATCTCTGCCAAACTTTCCCGTATTACTTATCTATTATTAGATTATTCATTATCATTTGTAAGCAATTATCGTGAACAACTCTGGAAATGACTTTCCTGGATTATTCATATGTATTATTATTATTATTATTATTATTATTATTATTATTATTATTATTATTATTATTATTATTCACATAAATATTATTAAGAGTAAATAATTTTTCATTTTTATTTATTTTACACCTTTTAATAATACAGGATTATGTTTGCTGTAACAAAGGTTTTAAAGGTTTATTGAAAGCTATTCTGGAGGGAAATAATCTTTTTAAAAAATCTTTAATGAAAAGTTATATACTGATATATATACTATAGTATTATATATATTATATATACTATATATATATACGTATATATATTAATTAATCTATATATATATATATATATATATATGAGTACTATTATCATATATATTTATATATATATATATACTATATATATAATACGTATACTATAATATATATATATATCATATATTATATAATTTATTAAAAGTTAAAAAATATTTTAAATTTGACTTATATAAAAAAAATATATCATATAATCTATTATATATATAATATATATTATAGTATATATTATTATATATATATATATATAGATAATAATTTATATATATCAGGACACACACACATCACACATAACCCATGAATATATATATATATATATATATTATTATATGATATTAGTTATAGTATATATATATATAGTATATACTAAATATATATATAAGTATATATACGTATATATGTATATATATATATTAATATACTATATTATTATATATTGTAGTATAGTATTATATATATAATATATATATATATATATAGATATATAGTATATATAGTATATATATATATATATACGTATATATAATATATATATATACTATACTATATATATGTCATATAGTATATATATATATACTATATACTATACTATATATATAGGTATATTGATATAATAAAGTATATATATATATATACCGATATATATAAGATGTATATATATGATCTATATATATATATATAGTATAATATATATAATAATATATATATATATATATATATATATATACTATATATATACGTATATATAATATATATACGTACTGTGTGTGTGGTGTGTGGTGCTATGTCGTGTGTTCTGTAGGTGTGTGGGTGGTGCTTATGCAAAACAATAAAAAAATAGAAACACTTATTATAAAATATTTATTTATATTTTTATCTTTTAACAAGGTTTTCTCTCTGTATTTTTTCTTAATAGTTCATTATATTGATTATTATGTATTTTATTATTATATTATTATTGAGCTTATTATATTATTATTATTAGTTATTATTATTATTAGTTTTAATTAAATTATTATTATTCATTACTTATTATTATTATTGAAATGATTAATATTATATTAATTTAATATTAATATTATTAATTATTATTATTATTATTATTATTTATTATTATTATATTACTGATTCATTATTGCTATGTATCTATATTATTATTATTAATATTAAATTATTATTATTAATTATTATCTATTATTATTATTATATTATTATTATTATTATTATTATTATTATTATATATCATTATGCTATTATTATTATTATTATTATTATTGATTATTATTATTCATTATTATTATTATTATCTATTATTATTGATTATTAATTATTAATTATTAATTAATTATTACTTATTAATTCATATTATTATTATTATTATTATTATCTATTCGATTGATTATTTTATTAGAATTATTATTAATTATTATTATTATCTGCATTATTATTATATTATTATTTTATTATGTATTATTATGTCATTATTCATTATTATTATTATTATTATTATTATTATTATTAATTATTATTATTATTATTATTAATCTATATTTTTATTTATTATATTATTAATTATTATTACTAATATTATTATTAATTAATTATTATTATTTTTATTAATATTAAGTATTATTGATATTAGTTATTATTATTATTATATTATTATTAATATTATTATTATTAATTATTATTAATTATTATTATTATTATTATTTTATTAAATATTATTATTATTATTATTATTATTATTATTATTATTATTATTATTATTATTATTATTATTATTATTATTATTATTATTATTATTATTATTATTATTATTTTTATTCTTATTATTATGTATTATTATTATTATTATTATTATTATTATTAATTATTATTATCTTATTATTTAATTAATCTAATTATTATTGATCTGATTATTATATTATTATTATTATTATTATTATTATTATTATTTCGGTTCAGTCTCTATAATAAAAATTTAATGTCGTGCAACTATTAAAACTTAATTAAAATCTTATGATTCGTTAATTAAATAATATAGTCTGATAGGATACTATAATACAAGCACCTTATACATATAATATATAATTATATATCTAGTATATAATATATAGTATATATATACAGTATTATACTATATATATATATCATATATATATAGCTAGTAAGTGTGTATTTATATTTAAATCCACACTCTGATATTAATTTAATTTAATAACGGGAGAATCATAAAGTATTTTAATTAAGTGTTAATAGCTGCATGAATATTAAATTTTTTATTAAAGAAATTGAAAAATTGCGGACCTTAATAATAATAATAATAATAATTAATAATAATAATAATATAATAGAATAATGAATAATAATAATAATTGAATAATAATAATAATAATAATAATAATAATAAT
>JABUQX010134066.1:10000-15000 GCA_015478945.1 Trachelipus rathkii
AACTGGTATCATTCAACTTTCTAGATCCCTCCTGGTCGTCACCTCTTCATCTCGTTCCTAAAATGCTCCAGTTGAATGACGTCCATGTGGTGATTGTAGAGCCTTAAACTCTATACCAAACCAGAATCGCAATAAGTTCTTTTTCAAGATCTCCATAAGTAGTATGCTTCATCCAAGTGTCAAAGCTTCTCTTCGAAATGAAGAAGCGCATTTTTGACCCAATATGGATCAAGATATTCACGTATGGATTAATCTTCTCATCAATGTAAAAATTCCACGGTTCATCGTCAAGTGACATTTTCCATGCATTTTAATCTTATCACCAATGTCAAAATGCTGCGATTCATCGTCAAATGACATTCTCCAAGCAAACTTGTGTGCGATCTATTTGATATAAATTATTATGTAAAACATTTTCGAATTTTGTATTTTCAGACATTCAAATATTTGTATGTGTGCTTATGTCTACGAACATAATCAGATTTGTTTGTATTTGAATGTACCTTTTATTTCATGTATAACATTTTTGTATTTTTATGCATTCAAATATTTGCATGCATGCTTATATCTAGGGATATAATCAGATATGCTTGAACTTGAATGTATTTTTACTTAATATATTTTATTTATTATCTTTTTTACCTCATTGAAATGTTTGTATGTTTGTGTGGATTTCCGAATGCACCCAAATATGCATGCATTTGAATGATGGTTATCTTTTATGTATTGTAATACTATTATAATATACCTTATGATTCCATGTTTGGCGTGGAAACTGATGTAGTGTCTTAAGTATAAGTATTTGCAAAATTATGAATTGTATTTATGTTAATACTTATGCCAAGATTTGCGTAAGCAAAATTTTGACATAAGTGCGAACGAAATTATATATAAAGGCTTACCCTTGCCTTGTTGAGGTATTCCATTCCATTCTGCTCGATTCTACTCGATTCCTTTCTTCGACTCACTTCACTCCTCTCACAAGAAAATCAAGATATAAAAGAAAAATTTACAATCTCGGAAAGGGGGGTAAACATCAGGCTGAGTCCGCGACTGCAGAATCGAATCACAAAAAAATTAAGAAACAAAATTTCAGAAAGGACGAAAACGCCGACCAAGACAAAGACTTTTTCAAGTGAGCGAAGAGAGAGAGAGAGAGAGAGAGAGAGAGAGAGAGAGAGAGAGAGAGAGAGAGAGAGAGAGAGAGAGAGAGAGAGAGAGAGAGAGAGAGAGAGAGAGAGAGAGAGAGAGAGAGAGAGAGAGTACCTCAATCAAAAGGAATCCTTGTTGTTACTTATTGAATAAACCATCATTTATAAATATCAATTTTAAATCTTTCCTCTTATAACTTATGTAGGCCTCCTCGAAAGGCAAAAATCAGTCACAAAATTAGCATATATATATATATATATATATATATATATATATATATATATATATATATATATATATATATATATATATATATATGTTTAAGTTGGGCGTTATACAGTTATTGCTACATATGCTATATATATATATATATATATATATATATGTTATTGGTAAGGTTTCGTGCTATGAACTTGTTTCGTTGCATATAATAGACAGCTTGAACAAAGCGAAGCATTGCTAAGGTCATCATCAGTTCTAGAACAATTAAATTTTATAACTATAATAGCAAAGATAAATAAAGTTTACTCTTTAAATTCAGAACGATTTTATATTGCAGTAATAATAATTAGTTATTAAAAATATTAAACACGTGAATTAATTTATTTATTAAAATTTTGTCGAAAATTCCCACTTAAAATCTGTTTTGAAAAAGACATTGAACGCAAAACAACAAAGCAAAAAATTATGAAAAACAAATAATTAAGGGAGGCGAAACTATAATAATAAAAATAATAATAATAATAATAATAATAATAATAATAATAATAATAATAATAATAATAATAATAATAATAATAATAATAATAATAATAATAATAATAATAATAATAATAATAATAATAATAATAATAAAATAATAATAATAATAAAAATAATAATAATAATAAAAATAATAAGAGTAACACATAATAATAATAATAATAATAATAATAATAATAATAATAATAATAATAATAATAATAATAATAATAATAATAATAATAATAATAATAATAATAATAATAATAAAAATAATAATAATAATAATAATAATAATAATAATAATAATAATAATAATAATAATAATAATAATAATAATAATAATAATAATAATAATAATAATATTACACACACAGAATAATAATTATAATAATAAAAATAATAATAATTATAAAAATAATAATAATAATAAAAATAATAAGAGTAATAATAATAATAATAATAATAATAATAATAATAATAAATAATAATAATAATAATAATAATAATAACAATAATAACACACACACACACACACAATAATAATAATAATAATAATAATAATAATAATAATAATAATAATAATAATAATAATAATAATAATCATTATAATAATAATAATAATAATAATAATAATAATAATAATAATAATAATAATAATAATAATAATAATAATAATAATAATAATAATAATAATAATAATAATAATAATAATAATTAGTACTTTGAATGAATGAGTTTTTCTTTGGTATATAATATGTATTATTATGAAAGAAAAATGAATTGTTTTACACCTTTTACAAAGATTCCATTTTGTTCATTCTGTCTTGTGAAGATTCTTTTAAAGATGGAAAAGAATAAATAAGTATTCAAATGATTCTGAGAAAGTATACAAAGAAATAGAGTAATGATAAGGTATGGAAATAAGAAAGTTAACAAGTTTGTTTGTATTTTTTCCCCCCTTTTATTTATATTATTTCTATTTTTGAGTATACTAATATGGCGTGTGTGTGTGTAGGTGTGTGTGTGTGTGTGTGTGTGTGTGTGTGTGTGTGTGTGTGTGTGTGTGTGTGTGTGTGTGTGTGTGTGTGTGTGTTAGTAACACATAAAAAGCATAATACTTTTTATTGAGTGCAGCATCATACTAACCATCTTTAAATAAATAACCCGTATAAGGGTCTATAGGGCTCTAAGATCAAAGAAATATTGGTCAAGATCAAAGGTATCATTTCGATGTCAAGGGGGTCGGTGGTTTATTAATTTACATAAAATTATTTTTAATAAATTTTGTAAATTATTAATCTAAACAGCACGGTACATAATCAAAATAGTTTATTATCTGTAAGGAAGTATTGACGAAAGGAAACTTATGATGGAAATATATTATTTAACTTATTCAACTTTTCCTGAATGAAGGCCAGTGTATTGTCATAATATATAAATTGAAATACTTCGACATGTGTCACTTTTCTTTAGAAAGTTCGACATATTATCTTCTAAAAATTTTCAACTAGATGGGGTGAAGGTAATAAGATTTTGATTATACTTTTTTAAGAGGTTTCAATTTATAATTCATTAGTTGCATTACATGTTAGTACATGAAAATTTAATCAATATTGAAAGGTAACTTGGTAATTCTGTCAAAAAACGTTTCCGTAAATTGAATAAATTTTCAAGAAAGAATTTTTTGACATCCGTGGATGCGGATACGAATCCTTAAATTTGTTGCGGATATTCCACGTAAACGGGTAAGAAATTCCGCGACATCACTAAACTATGCAATTAATATCATTCAAAATCTTAAATCTCTAGAACTAATCTGCAAGTTACTCTGCCATAATACTTTCTTCATAACATCGGAAGAGAAGGTCGTCTACAAGGAGACATTTTAATTGAGAATGGTTCAGAAGCAATGGAGTGTTAGTGTCAGTTTTAAAAGTTTAGATAAGTGCAAGTGCAAGTGCAGTGATAAGTGCATTTATTCGATTTGTACTATTTGCATTTGTAGTTTTGTTGTTATTTTTCTCTATACTTATCCGAACACCAAAATTCATAGTCATTTTTCTCATAGCGAACGTATTGTCACATACACCTTTTGATTCTGGTCTGTCGATTGTATTCAGAGAATAAGTTCTGCCTTAGATTAATGAAAAAATGATGATTTAATTTCAAAATAATAAAAAATTTATCTTAACTTAAATACAGCAAAAATTATTTGCCGTAATTTTATTTGTGAGTTATAAAAATTATCGTGATATATATATATTAATATAAGATTATTATTATAGCATATATGTGTCTGTAATCTTGCTACTACAAGGTTAAGGCTAAGGCGTTATGTTATACACTCAGGTGCTTCGAACCTCTTTCCTATGATGTTAAAAACCAAGAGTTTTGCCATGATAGATTAAATGCTACCAGGATCGGCATATTCCACCATCGTTGTCCTCCGGAAAGACCCGCTTACACTCGGGCCAGGGGGAAGACTGGGTAATTTTTTATCGGGACTGCATATTGTATGGATAGCCGATGGTGGAATATCATCAATCCTTGGTAGATTTCCTTTTAGCCTATCGTGGTTGGGAGGCAAAACTCTTGGTTTTAACATCAAGGGTAAAGGTTCAAACCCACCTGGGACACAATGTTTATGTACAATTTGTAATGCGAGCATGCATTTATTTTCATCCATACAATATGCAGTCCCGATAAAAAATTACCCAATCTTGCCCCTGGCCCGAGTGTAGGCAGGGGATTCTTCCGGAGGATAACCGATGGTGTAATATCATCAATCCTTTGTAGACTTCCTTTTAGCCTATCGTGGCTGGAAGGTAAAACTCTTGGTTTCAACATTATAGGGTAAGGATTCAAACCCACCTTGGACATAATGTTTATGTACATTTGTAATTCGACCATGCATTTATTTTCATATATATATATATATATATATATATATATATATATATATATATATATATATATATATATATATATATATATATATATATATATATATATATATAAAGAAAGAGAGAGAGGGAATAAAGAAAAAAAAGCAGTGTTATAGTTTTATTTTGAGAATGCATTTCATATCGTTCCAATATTTAATG
>JABUQX010134068.1:7500-10000 GCA_015478945.1 Trachelipus rathkii
ACCTTCTTTTCTCAAAAAAAGTTTTTACCAAAATTATTTTTTAAAAAATTTCAAAGTTGAATAGATTGCCTCGTAGAGTTTTATTCCTTTTTCGAACAATTTCATCCAACTTTTGTAGTTGCCTTGGTCTTTAGTAGTAAACCGTCTTGTTGACTGCCGTCTGTTTGGAGATTAAGGTATAGCTCCTCCCACTTCACTTTGTATATCAGACGAAGAATATTTTTTTTTCTTTCGTTTTCAATTTTTTTGTCTTTTCAACTATCTTTCAAAGTGCTTTATTTGTTTGAGATAAATATTGTTAGAACTCTGTCTACCTTATGAAATATTATAGAATATTTTAAACGAATAGTTTTCCTATAGACATATAAAATAAAATTCATATATAAACTTATTTACCATGATATTTATCATATAAAAAAATTATTTTTTATATTTATTTACATTTCTTAGTCATCGAGAAACCTTTTATGATCTAATTATCTACATTTAAAATATACACAAATTTTAACTAAAGAGTTTCCAAGCAATAATTCTTTCTCTAGGCTCAAGGTCTTCACAATAGAAATTTCATTACCTTATTTAAGTTAAAAATTTCTTTCCTTTAAAACAAGGAATTTTTATTACCTAGTTTCACGGAAAATCTCTTCGGTACCGTGTTACAAATACATCTTTGTTTCTTATTTTACAAGTTTTAACCTCCTGTCCATCTCGATTTTGGGGAAATAAGAGTTAGACTTTAATGGGACCCATCCACTTCTCATCGTAATATACAAAGTAAAAGTTTATTCCCCTATACATTCACTTAAAATATTATGTCAAAGTTATCTATCCAATTTTATTATTTACAATTATCATATAAATAATTTTAATATTAATAATTTTAATTACGAATAATAACAAACAAACCTCAAGCAACACCTTTAATCTCAATATTATCAGACAAACAGCTTGATGGAACACTAGGAGCGTGGGAGGGGGACGGCGATATCTGCCCCAGTTTCCCTCAATGAAGAACAGAAAAGTCCATTCAGATGGAGAGTCTTAAAAGTCGGGCAAATTTGAACCTTATTTATTTTACGTCAGAAGTGAATTTAGTTTGGGGTATGATGAAAGATCTTTCCCATTTTCCTTTTCACTCTGGTATAAGTTGGAATTTTGTATAACTTTCTTGAAGCATTTTGGGGTTTTGATGTGGGTAGTCTCCTTTTCTCTACCCACCCAAAAATGAGTGAATGTTTCTTGAGTTTGGCACATCCAGTCAGCTCTATGCTTCCTTGTTATAAAAATTGTTGCTATCCTCTATTTTTTGTTTGTTCTCTTTGTTTTCAATGGATAACGACTTTGCCAGCTTTGTTGTTGGGCTGTTTTTCACGCTAACACTAATGGAAGACTTAGACTCTGTGGTTCCACTTTCACTTTAGTAATTAACACCACCTTAATTATTCTTAGTTGACCCATTACTAGAAGGATTTAGGGGGTAGGTTATATATATATATATATATATATATATATATATATATATATATATATATATATAGTATATATATATAATGAATTATATATATATATATATATATATATATATATATATATATATATATATATATATATATATAGAGAGAGAGAGAGAGAGAGAGAGAGAGAGAGAGAGACTATACTAAATCCCTTTCCTATTATAGAGATAAAAATGAACGTCTGTTGCCCCTTTTCCTTTGTTAAATGCTCCAATAAATCTCCTGAAGTTGCTCACCTTGTTGTTATTAAATCTGGGTCCCCTCCGTCCTCCCTCCGTTCTCCCCCTCCCACCACCCCTCTCCCTGTAAATTGGTTGAACTTTGCTTGCGTGTCAATTAATATTACCAGTTTGGGTAGCATAGCAGCGGGTTATGAAATTATTATGAAAGTAAAATTATTATTATTATTATTATTATTATTATTATTATTATTATTATTATTATTATTATTATTATTATTATTATTATTATTATTATCATTATCATTATCATTATCATTATCATTATCATTATCATTATTATTATTATTATTATTATTATTATTATTATTATTAGTTCAGATTTTATTTTGAATTTTTTTGTTACTTGCCGCAAAGGGCATTATAATAATAATAATAATAATAATAATAATAATAATAATAATAATAATAATAATAATAATAATAATAATAATAATAATAATAATCTTTACTATTACCATTTATTAAGTTGGAATATAAAAGCAAAGCTTTACAAATTCAATTAACAACAAGTACAATAAATTACATTCGCATATGCCTCGCATAGGAAAGTAGTTAAAATATAATAAATAATAATCCCTGTTATAATCAAAATCATTTAAAAGCCAATAAATTCGCGTGGCAACTTCTTAAAGCTAACAGTATTTCTATTCTCTCTAAGATGACGTGGCAAAGAGTCCCACAACAAAATGCCTTTATTAATACAGAAATTTTGATTAGCCATAGTCCTCGAGAAAGGATGCCTCA
>JABUQX010134068.1:15000-17500 GCA_015478945.1 Trachelipus rathkii
GCTCAGACTTCAGGTTTTAGTTATAATTTAATCTCCATTTGCCCAAGTTATCATCAATTCTCTAAGTTTTAAAATTTTTATTTTTTATCTTATTTTATTTTTTTTATTTTTATAAATAAGATTGGTTGTTTTTTTTTTTTTTTTTTTTTTTTTTTTTTGAGTTCACATCTCAAGGGAATAGCCCTATTCTAGGAGGGGAACTTCTCTACGTAATTTCTACCTAGGATCCGGACTAGGTGTCGAACCCGAACCCTTTCCATGCGACTGTCGCTCTACCAATCGAGCCACAGTACCTGAATGACGCTTTTATTTTTGACTTACAATTTAAAATTTAAAAAATATTTTATTGAAAATTAGAAAAAATTAATAAATAAATTATAATTTAATTTTTTTCCTAAGTTTAAAAATAATTCCTCTTTGAATTATATGAACATATGCAAGATAATTTTATGCAAAACTGTTGTTTCTTAAAAAATTAAACTGATTCAAACGAATCCTACTTTAACGATTTTATCTTTAAATCCAAAAATAAGCGCTCAACCCTCGCTTAAGTGTGATGCAAAACTGTAACTGTGTAAATACCATCTTGCAAAAGAAATTACCTTCATAGCTGTTAACATTGATTTCCGGTCGAATTTTGTTATGATATTTAATGCCTTATATAGTTCTGCTTTATATTTTTCCAGTGAATTTTGGGTTGAAGGGCCTTTATTGAGACATTTTTAAATCGCTTTTCTGCGTGTTCTGGTTGGTCTCATTGCCTTTCAACATTGGCGTATTCGTCTTCACATGACAAGATACCACAAGAAAGAATTCCAGAAACTGATGAACTATCTCACTCCGACTTTGGATTCCTGTTCGATAGTGCTATTCATTTTAAGTCTTAGTTCACAAAGAACACTCCTAGTTATTAATATCAGATCTTCAATCTGAAGATGCTGAACTATGAATCAACTTAGATGACCGAAAAAAATACTTCGTTTTTAGTTAACATTCTTTTTTTACCCCCTTCTTTTACGGAATTTTTGTGTCATTTCCTAAAATCTCTTCCTTATTTTCTAATACATTACTTAACTTCCATTCTCTATAACATTTTCCAGCAGTCAAATCCTCTGCTTGAATTTTCTTTATTGCAAGGTGAGGATATTTTAATTCTACAAGGGTTTCAATTTACTCTCGTTACCTGTTGGGGAGGGAAACTTCAGGTGTACATCACTTTTCCTTCTTGACGCTTTAAAACGTATATTAAATTTTGGCCCCGTAATACTTATGCCATTTTTCGCTTCCGCCTGCTTGCAGATTTATCAGAGTACTGTAAAGTATAAACTCGGTCACCTCATGCTCGTACTCAGTATTAACGTCATTGGAACATAATCTTTTCATTCTGTTATCATGTTCGTTCTGAAAATAAACTAGCAATTCTTCGTTTTGACAGTTAATAAATTCTGTGTCACGTTAACCAATCCCTCAATTTCTTCCTCATTGTTCTTATTTAACTTTTCAAAATTACTGATTATATTTGATGCGTTATCCGTAACTATGCTAATTACTAATTGCTTATTAATAATTAGTAATTAATAATTACTGTGCCAATTAAGCTCAGAGGAAGCATAAATAACAAATTTAAAATAAATTACTATAATAGGCATAAATGAGTTGGTGGGAGGTGGAGGTGGAGGTGGAGGTGGAGGAATAGCTCCGGAATTGTCTAAGGTGGGATTAGAGGCAAAAGTCTAAGATGGAAGAGTTCAGCCTTTACGGAAGGTAAAGCCGTAGTTGTGTCGTCGGCAGATGTACTCAGATTAGAGAAAGTGGAAGAACCAAAATTGAAGATAATTTTTTTTTGTGGTAAAATGCAAGAAAGACGTGAAGAAGAAGAACCAATAAGATTATTGCATTTTCTACGGAGAAAAGAGTTTTTAGTGCCAGTGAAACAGAGAATATATTTTGAAGACGAGGTTGATTCCTGAAGCAGCGTCTATGTGACAAATAGAACGATAACAAGAAGAGTTAAACCAAGATTTTTAAAGTTGAAGGGAAAGAATTGAATGTACTCCTCCATGCCAGTGAGAAATATCTCGGTAATGCTTTTAAGCACACTCGGAGGTCGGAGGGACCCTTCCAAGAGAAGCAGAAGTCGTTCCATGTGAAATCAACGAAATACGACCGCAAGTCCGACCAGTTAACAGCACCGAAGTGCCAAAAATGATTCCTCTCCTGTAGGTGGGGATCTTTCTTGCGGAAGACTTGAATAAATAGAACAGTTGCAATTAATGCAAATTAATGCAATAATAAGACTTGAAAACTGGTCCGAGATGAATTCTTTCTTGGGGAGTCGGATCGGTCTAGTGGTAGAACCTCCCGTACATTGTCTAGCAGGGCGACGCTGCTGGCGATGGTTCGAGTCCCTGTCGAGAATGAAATTTTTCTTCGTCTTATTATTGCATTAATTTGTCCGGCAACTGTTGTGCCTATTTTGGCGTTATCTCGACTTTGGCTG
>JABUQX010134068.1:22500-27500 GCA_015478945.1 Trachelipus rathkii
TATCTTGGTGAAATCGTTCACCCTGTTCTTCACTCACAGCTCCTAGATTGTCTGGGAAGTAATCTAGATGTGAGTGTAAAAAATGAACTTTAATGCTCGTGTTGCTACCCATGTCTTTAAACGTTCTTAATATATTTTCAACAATTTTTTTGTAATTTGGATCTTTCTTGTTTCCAAGAAGTTTTTACATCGTCTTTGAATGTTCACCAAATTTGTTTTTCTGTTTCTCCATCTTTGCTTAAAGTACTTCATCTTTCATAAGTTTTCTAATGTCTGGACCGACAAATACTCCTTCCTTTAGCTTGCCTTCTGACAAATTAGGAAACTTGGTGCAAAGATATTTAAAACACTCTCCATCTTTTGGTAGTGCCTTCACATACTGTTTCATCAATCCTAATTTTATGTGAAGTAGGGAAAGTAATACGTTTTTTTGGATCTACTAAACTCTCTCTTTGTACATTTTTATCCCAGGCTGTAGGAATTTTCGAGTGGCAATTCTTTTTAATATAATGCTGATTTCCCATCACGGCTATCCCATTCACATAGGAAACACGGATGCTTTGTGTATCCACTTTGTTGTCCTAGTAACATGGAGAGTACCTTTAAATCGCCACAAATGGTCCAACCATGGTCTTTATATTTAAGTGTTGTTAGGATCATCTCCAAATTTTCATAACACTTTCAAATGAACAGAATGTCCCACAGGTAAGGAAGCATACCTACTTCCGTTATAGAGAAGTACAGCTTTGAGACTTCTTTTCGATGAGTCGATAAAGAGTCGCCAGTCGTTTGTATTGTAGTCAATATTGAAACATTTCATGAGTCCAGGAACATCAGAGCAGTACACTAGATCGTCTCTTTGTGAGAAAAACTGTTCAAATTCTTCCTCTCTATCTCTAAACCATGAAAACGACGTCCCTTTGGCTAACAGATGTTTTTCCTTCAACCGTGAGCCTAAAAGTTCTGCTGAATCTTTAGAGAGGCCCAAGTCTCTCACCAAATCATTCAATTCGGACTGTGTGAAAAGCTACGGTTCTTCACAACCGGGATTATAAACATCATCTTGGTCCCTATTATTATCACAAAATTTACTCTCTATTTCCTGATCATGACAAACATCAACTAAGTTCGCTGGAACAGATATTCCTACTCCATGGGGCACAGGACGTATTGCGGATCTTACCTGTGGATACATAATGTCCTTTTTGTTTTTTAAGTTAAAGCCGCGCACATTACAGGAACAAAAGTAACAATCATCGCTGTGATTTTGAGGCTCCCTCCAAATCATGGGCACTCCAAAACGAAAAGATTGTTTCTTACACACAAGGAACATACAATATGAGAGAGCCCATGTCTATGTCTTGGTCACCCAATCTAACACCAAAATATGCAGGCCAGGGCGCATTTGTTAGAAAGTCTGTTATTTATCTTTGTAGTTTTTTTTTTAACTGCCGCAAATGTAACAGAACGGGTATGGAATTATACAGCCACGTGAAGCCATCATACACTAAAAATAAAACATAAAACATAACAATATTCACCGCAATAAATAGAAATTTTAAAATACACTATATATATATATATATATATATATATATATATATATAAAAAGCAATCTACATAAAAGAAGTATATATATATATATATATATATATATATATATATATATATATATATATATATATATAGTAGTAGTATATATATATATATATATATATATATATAAGCATATACAATTCTCAAAAGCAACCATAAAAAAAATCTTCTCGCAAATGCAAAAGCACAACACTTTGAGTAGCCAACGTCTATTTCTTATCACCACAAAGTTTCACAACAGTATGCAAAGTAGATGGGCCACATTATATCGGTACAAAGCATAAATGACGACATTAGACGATCGATACATACACCGTTCACATCAAATATTTTATTTTATTGACAATGAACACAAACCAAACGTATAAACAAATATATACATGACGAGAAAAGACCGGAGAAGAACAGCAAAGAACATCTGTTTACTTCGTTTGTTTTGATCGATCTCTCTCTCTCTCTCTCTCTCTCTCTCTCTCTATATATATATATATATATATATATATATATATATATATATATAATATATATACATATATATATATATATATATATATATATATATATATATATATGTATATATATATATATATATATATATATATATAAATATGGATTTAAAAAAAAAAAAAACTACGTGTGGAGGAAGATGAAAGAAATTTTGAAACCCGCGATATAAATTACATCTAAATACTTAAAAACGTTAGGAACAATTTTTTCGCCAGGCCTGTGGATACAGTATATATATATATATAAATATATATATATATATATATATATATATATAAGTATATATATATATATATATATATATAATATAGTATATATATATATATATATATATATATATATATATCATAGCTGGGCGTTGCGCCACCGAGCAGCCTCATGTGCCTGGGCGTGGCGCACTATCAATTCGCAGGCAAAGGCACACAACAATTTTTAAAAAGGTGATTCAAGCATGTGGCGCACAGTCACTTCTGCGCCTATAGTCGCGCCCATGAACAGGAACAAAGTATTTTTTTTTACCTCGGTTAGAACTTAGGGCAAACTTGTATCATTTTAAAAACCAGTGTAAAACTTTTATATATATATATATACATAGAAGGTATGTATAGTATATAAAGATATATATATATATATATATATATATATATATATATATATATATATATATATATATATATATATATATCTAGTTCAGTAGTTGTTAACTACAAATAAATTGGTAACTATGGCTCTGAAAATTTGCAACTTCTGCAGCACTCGTGCTGAACCTCCTGGGGGAAAACATGGACCACAAGGACATGGAGGAGGAAGAGGACGTGTAGATATTAGTTTACGGTGTTTTAATTACAAAAATTAATAAATGTGTGTTATTCCTTATAAAAGCATGCTTTTATTATTGCACTAAAGTTTACTTTGCAAATAAATTTAGCGAACAGGCACCGGCCGGAGAAAGGTTGCAGGCGCAAAGATGCATAGGCGCATAGGCGCTAGGTGCACTAGGTCCGGCGGCATAGGCGCATAGGCGCAGGCGCACTCACAAAAATTACACAGGCCTGCATTTTTTCACTTTTGAAAAATTGTTTTTAGTTTGACTGTTGGACTTTATGTTTTTTGATGTGCTGAATCCAAAGCAGTTTTTCTCTACCATGTAAGGATTTTTCACAAAACGCAATGACGTCATGAAGGAAAAATAGTAAATACTTGTCAATAATGGTTAATTAAAAGTGTTTTAAATTGAAACACATTTATTTAAATTGGAAAGTGAATTGGTATATAAGGTGAAAAATATGTGTAAAACAAATATATGAAAATGAAACTTACAAATTAATAGCAGGGCGCAAATTTAAAGTCGACCTTACTCAGCTGCATATTAGCGTTTTCGCTGATTTTGAAAGCCTCTTTTCTGACATTTCCTTTTATATGTTGCTACTTCAGTTTCTCGAAGCAAACCCCAGCAGTAGTCCGCTAGCATACTAGTATTCCAGCAACCCTGGTACCTCCTCTCCATTTCTTTCACATCTTGGTGGGAGCGCTCGCCTTGCTCTTCGCTAACAGCTCCTAGATTTTCTGGAAAGTAGTCCAAATGAGAATGAAGAAAGTGCAGCTTAAGGCTCATCGAACACCCCAGTTCTCTCAAATTTTGTAGCATATCTTCGACGATTGTCTTGAAATTTGAGTCTTTATTGTTTCCAAGAAACTTACTTACTACTTCCTTGAATGACAGCCATGCAACTTTTTCTTTAACATCCATTTTCGTTTCAAACTGTGGGTCTTTCATTAGTTTTCGAATATCAGGACCGACAAATACTCCCTCTTTATTTTTTGCATCGGATAATACAGAGAATTTGTCCCTTAGGTATTTGAAACATTCCCCTTCCTTAGAGAGAGCTTTTGTAAACTGCTTCATTATGCCAAGTTTGATGTGAAGTGGAGGCAGGAGTACGTTCTTTTGGTCCACAAGGTTTTCTTTCAGGACGTTCTTTATTCCAATTTCAAACCCAGATCTCCTCTTCCACTCCTTTTGTATCCAATGCTGGGCTTTGTTTCGAATGTCCCACTCACACAAGAAACAAGGGTATTTGGTGTACCCGCCTTGCTGTCCTAGAAGCATGGAAATCACTTTCAAATCTCCACATATAGTCCACTCTTGTTCCTTGTATTTTAACTTTGACAAAATCATACTCAGATTCTCGTAACGTTCTTTCAAATAAACAGAATGAGCAACTGGTACTGAGGCAAACTTATTGCCATTATGAAGGAGGACCACCTTTAGACTTTGTTTGGACAAATCAATAAACAACCTCCACTCCTTTACACCATAGTTTACAATGAACATACTTAACAGCCCAGTGATATCATTGCAGAATATTAGTTCATCTTCTTGAGAAAAGTATTGAAGAAAATCTCTTTCTCTTTTTCTATACCATGAAAATGATGTACCTGGTGCTAATAAATTTTTTCCTTTCAATCTTGAGCCTAACAATTCGGCTGACTCCTTCGGTAGATCTAAATCCCTCACAAGATCATTTAATTCTGGCTGTGTAAACAATTGAGGTTCGTTGTTATAACCACTAAACTCTTCACCAGAACTGCTCCCTTCAGTGTCAGTATCATAAGATGTCGCAAAATCATCTAACGAACTTGGTGGAGTTGGTACAGGGACATCAGGACCATGATCAACAGGACGCATTGCGGATGGAAGATTTGGATACGAAATTACTTTTTTGTTTTTCAAGTTATAACCCGCAACATTGGTCGAGCAAATATAAGAAAGAGTATATATATATAGCGCTATATATATATATATATATATAGCAGTATATATATATATATATATATAATATATATGTATATATATATATATATATATTAAAGATATATATATATAGCAGCATATA
>JABUQX010134068.1:30000-38340 GCA_015478945.1 Trachelipus rathkii
ATAACAGAATGGTTTTTCATGACTATAAAATAAAATACTTGGTATATAAATTTGAATTTTACATTAATTTTTACAAACATCAACAGATTGTAGATTCTCCTTCACCTGTATATATATACACGTTTCTTATGAGTGGTAGACTCTTAATTAATGTTTTAATACTATTTTGATAGATTCTATTTTGCTTGTCCAAACTTACCAAAGCCCTCGTATGATATCACGAAAACTACGATATGTACAAGAAATAACATATTTGAAATTAGCGTAGGAAATTTGTATGGAAAAAACTTACCTTTAATATATGGATTTTAAATGAAATGAGCAAAACATTAGGTTAAGATAGGTTACGTTAGGTCAGGTCAGATTCATCAACTTCAACAACTTTATTTAAACTACCAGTGACGCTCGCGCATCGTTAACAAAAAAATATATTATTTTTAATACGTATTATATTTAAGATGTACTTTGCTTAAAAACGAATTTCTTGGTAATGCACAATATTCTTTTCTTCAATTCTTTCTATTACATCTATAAACATATGATATTCTTTATAAAATATAATTTACACTTAGCTTTACATTTGACGCATTTTTTTTCACTTAGAATTAAATTAAAATGCTGCAAAAACCCTATTAACTCATATTTATTTGAACATAAATTAAACAAGTCATCCAACAACATTCTTACAATTAAAACTGACTCAACGAGACTCACTTTATATTCGATAAAATTTGACGCCGTAAAGTTATCGTACACATTAAAACGTATACTTTATATTTTTTTATCTATAACTTATTTTAATTAAAATAACGTTTTTCTTTTATAAAATTTTACACAATTCCAAATATTTTTCTAATACTTTCTCTGGTAGTTAAATATGTTCAAGCAACCATCACACTCAAAAAAATATACACATAGTCTCAGATCATGATTCTTTCGTGTTTACAAGTATTAGTATATATATATATTGATTATCGATATAGGACTATATAGGTAAACTTTAATCATATATAGTTACTATAACCTATTATATATATATATATATACTATATATAATACGGTATATATATATATATATATAGCTAGTTATATATATATATATATAACTATATAATAAAAAAATGATTTAACCAGTATACGCTATATATATATATATTTACTAATATACTATATATTCATAGTTATTTTTATATTTGTAAAAGTCTAGAACATGTGTCGCACTACGAAAATTACTACTAATCATCTTTGAAAAAATACACGAATCATTTTTGAAAAAATGGATCCGAACAATTTTTATTTGCACCGAAAATTCCAAACTAACACATTTATTTTAATAAAGAACTTCGACCTATAAAAGTTAAAAAGAAGTGGCAATTATTTATTTCAATCTATGTATAACGTAACTTAACACTAACCTAAAACTAACCAAACTATTTAATATATATGTATTGAATGTTATCAAATAAAAATGTGTTCGGATCTTCAATTTTTAAAAAATGATTCGTATATTTTCTGAAATGATCAGTATAATTTTTCGTAGTGCGACACGTTTCTATGACCTCAAAAATAGACCCGATATTGCCCAGCTATATATATATTATATATATAGTATATTTATATTAACTAATAACTGACTAATATATACTAAGTAGTAGCGTAGACTTAGTGTCTGTCAGCGTATTTATTATATATAATACATTTAGAAGTTTTATGTGTTTGATTATAGTATTATAATATAGTAACTTATATATATATGTATATATATATAATATTATATATATATTAGTATCTATATATATATATATACTAATCGGCTGTTATATTATAATATGCTATTATATAAAGTCTTTCACTATAATATAATGATATAGGCGTATATAGAGTATAAGTCATATATCCTCTTATATATATCTATATATGCACCTCTTAGAGAGCCTGCTACGACGGTAAATAATGTGTGTTTGTTTCCTCTCATTTATAGGTGTTGCGGTGGGATGAGCTCGAATAGACAGTAATCGTTTAACATCTAGTTATACAATCACTAACCTTCGTCATGCACACACATTATAAGTTTGCCTGTTGACATAGACACTAAAAATCCTCCATTCTTATAGGGTTTTTTTTTTTTTTTTTTCTTCTTTTTTTTTTTTTCTTTTGAACAATTTAATTGCCACCACGTTGGATATATAGCTGCTCGTTAATTTAATCTATCTTTCCTTAGTCCTCAATAAGTATCGAGCTTTTTAACTTTGTGAAACCACAGAATTTATGAGTTCCGTTTACAAGGTGCCTCGCGAAAAGTTTAATTGAAAAAAAAGTGCACTATTAGAGACCATCTTGTCAAAATAAGACAAGAGTTGACAGGCAGTTCGACGAGGCACTCTCCTGTCTCCTTTCCAAAGCCACAGCCTCGGGAAATCAGGCACGATCTGTTTTATTGTATAAATGAAGATTTGTGTCTTCAAAAACGATTATGATAAGTTTCTTAAAAGAGTTGTTAAACTATGACAGAGGTTGGGTCTCCCTTTCACTCATGAGACACCCCAGGTCAACTTTGCCTCACCTGGATCGAATAGCCATGGTTTTTCCGATTGCTTAAAAATCTTGAACTTAGGAGTTTAAAGCTCACTGAATTAGGCCAGTATCTCTTAAGCTATTTTTTGTTTAGCATATTTATGAATGAATTATTTACCATTCGTTTAGTATATATATATATATCAATATAGTATATCATATATCCTATATATAATCACTATATACTTATTATACGTATAGTATATACCTGAATAATAGGGATCTATACTGGGTAGTTCTACCGTTTTATATATATTATATATATATATAGTAGCTATATGGGTGGTGACATATACTGTAAAAATAATATATCAAACAAAATAATATAAAACTGAAATATATAAAACATATACAGGGTGCTATCCGCCTCTTCGCGGTAGATATGTTTACGTATACCTGGTGTCTCTGTTTCTCACATGAAAAGTAGACGGTCTATGTCACTGCTCCTCTTGTTTAAGCATTCTGAGTCTACTCAGTCGCAAAGGAGTACTTGTCCGGTCTTCCAATGGTAGATACTGTCTTCAACCTATACACCTGTGTCGGTCTTCCGATACGATAAGAGACATCGGTTTATTCGCTGTCACTCGTTCTCATTGGCATAGAGTCTGTACTATATATCTTATATCACTTATTACCTATCTATTAGTGTATATAAATATATAGTATAAAATTATAATTGTTAAACTTTATTATGTAAGTATTATAATATATAATATTATATATCTACTAAATATTATATATATATATATTATATATATATGAAACAGTCTATAGTTTACTATTCATAGTTTAGCTAGTATATAATAAATACTTATATATGATAATATATATATAATATCTATATATATACTATATATACTTATATTATAGATTATTATATATAACTATAGATAGTTATGATCTATATTATATATAATATATATATTATATATAGTATATATTAGGGGGCGACGTTAAGTGTGAGAAGAATGGATAAAATGATAAAACGATATCTGCAATCAGGGAGTTTTTGTGTGTGAATAGAAAGGGGAAGTAAATGAGAATAGGATGAAATAGTACATTTTGAATTGGGTTTTGGGCAGTGGAATAAAGGAATGGATGACTGTCGGCTTAGTTAAGCCGGATATATTGTGGTGATTGGTGCTGGCGCCAATCGACTCCGTCGCTGGGGACCGCGAAAGAAAAGTGGTTGGAATTCAATAAACGGATGGTGATAGGAGGAATGTGAGTTATGGCCAGCTGGCCAGTAGAAAAGGTCGGCTTAGGATACCTGTATGATGAAATGGCGGGGTTTTGTGAGGAAGGGTATGGTTGTGGCCCACCTGCCCGTTCTAAGGGATGAACCCTACATTAGAGAGATGCCATAGTGAGGGTACCGATCGCAGTCCTGTGAAGCTTTAGGGTGGATTCTTTCTGACTGCGACAAGTCTCACTAAAAGGTATAAAGGGTACGATAAGGTTGGGCTTTTTTTTTCGATTTGCGTCACATTTTCCTCTACTACTACTGGCTGTTTCCAGTAGCGCATGGTGAGTCACCTACCCCAGTCTGGGAGAAAGAGGATAGGTGATCCGATATTACCTATATATTATTTTATTACCTCACTTTTCTCTCTATCTCCTTGTCTTCACTGTCTTCTCGTATTGTCTGTCTTGTACTGTCTTCTGTTCTGTCTGTCAGTCTGTCTGTCTGTATCTGTCTGTCTCTCTCTCGTATCTATATATATATTCTTCATTCTATTCATCTATTGATTATATATACTCTATTCTATCTTATATTATATCTATATATATCTATTTCTCATCTCCGAATCCTTTGGGGTAGGGTGTTCAATCCAGCATTGGACGAGTTCTAAAACTTCTATTTTGATCATTATTCTCTCTCTCTCTCTCTCCTCTCTCTCTCTCCTCTCTCTCTCGCACCTGAATCGACAGAAAGAAATCCCCTCTCCTCTCTCAATCTCTTCCTCTCTCTCTCTCCTATGTTTATATATATATATATATATATATATATATATTATATTAATATATATCATAGTATATATATACTATATATTATAGTATATATTATATATATATATTATTATAATTATGCCATTAAGCGCCTTTAGAAATTCCACGCATTCTCTCGAAGAGCAAACTGACTAAAATCCATGCTACCCATAATTTGTTATCTAGTTTTTTTCATGTCTAATAAATGAACCCTTTCATTGCCTTTATAGTTACTCCTGTCACGAAACCAGATTTTAATTTAAGAGTCTAAATACATTTTTAAGGTGTTAATTGGTCTATCTCAGCCAAAGAGTTTTTATACTTTATCTGCAGAAATACGACTAATCGATATCCTGGCAGTTATATATATATATATATATATATTATATATATATATTATATTATATATATAATATTGATATTATAATATATATATATATATATATATATATATATATATATATATATATATATATTAATATATATAGAAGAAAAATTCTTTTATTAATACATAAAATAATATAAACATTTTAAATTTGAAACTGCTATCATGGATAAGACTATGATAGACTATTTTTATTTATCCTTGTATACAGGTAAATGATTATATATTATATATATAATATATATATATATATATATATATATATAATATATATAAGTATTATATAATATATAGTTATATATATATATATATATATATAAAATATATATTATCTATTATATATATATATTATATATATATATATATATATATTATAATATATAATATATATCATATTATATATAATATTATATAATATACTATATATATATACTATATATAATATATATATATATAATATATAGTTATATATATATATATTATATATAATATATATATATATTTTATATATATATATATATTATATATATATATTATATTATATATATATATCTATTGCTATATGATATAATATATATATATCATAATTATATATATATTTAATATATATATATATTATATATTCTATATATATATCTTATATATATATATATATATTAGTAGTATATATATATTATATACTATATATATATCTAGAGTATATTTCTAAATTTGTATATATCTCTCACCTTCTCGTTCAACGTTTAAACAGCAGCTTGGGCAACACTAAAACTGTTAATATTTATATCATATATTATATATTATATATTATATATTATATTAATAGAAATATTTATAATATTTATATATATACTATAATATTATATATATTATATATATATATATATTATATATACTATATATAATATAATATCAGTGGCAAGGCGTGGGCATTTTGCAGCAGTCCATGCGCTACAGTTCCGGTTCCCTATTTTTTCGTTCATTTTATATAATATTATATATTATTATATATATATTATATATTTTATATATATATAATATATATATTATATATATATATATAAATACTATATAATATATATTATAATTGAACCCAAATAAAATAATAATAATAATATATATAAAATAATAATAATAATTTAATAATAATAATAATAATAATAATAATAATATATAATGAATATAAAATAATAATAATTAACACTTTTAAAGTAGTTTCCCATTAAAACATATTTTAAATTTCAAAGAAACAAATTTTTGCCATTTTTGTTTTAAATTTGTTTAGGTTTTTTTCCATAATATTTCATACTTTACAAAGTGTATATATAGCTAAGTAGGGAACTTTAATTTAGTTTTTTTGTAAAACAAGTAAAATTTACTGTTTATTGTTTTCACTGATTCTAATAATAATTTATTGAATTTTAATTTCTTTAACAATTATATTATTATTTCGAAGTCCGAAGTTTGAACAAATCTTAAAGTACAATGCTTTTAAATACAGAAAAATTCGCTCAACTAGGGATGAAGCGATCAATTTAGAGAGTGAGCCTGGGCATGTTATATTCCTATACATTTTTGCGAAATTTGTTGGGCTGACAAGCATGTGAACATTTATATACTAATAATAGATGATGTTCTCGCTCGCATTTGATTCCGGCAAATTTTGGAGATTACCTGGGCAATGTTATGCATTATAAATAATATTCATTTAAAATGATCCGCATTTTCAATTCCATAGCGCATGTATAAAAATATAATGATATATTTACATGTTTATAGTTATAATATATTATATATCTATATATATATATAATAATACGTATATATATCTATATATGATATATATATATATATATGATTATAATAGTATATATATATATGCAAATGAAATTATAATGAATATTGATAAAAATAATTGATTTATTTTTTATATCATCTGGTCAGTTATCTACGCTCATGATGACTGACACTTAGCCACGAATATATAATATATATATATATATATTATATTATATATATATAATATATATATATATAAATATATATTATATACTATATATCTATAATATATATATATATCATATAATATATTGGTTGTTTTTATTATGCTTCTGTGATGCTGGGATCTCTTAAGTTGTGTAATCCGTTTTTCATCTGTCTAAGTAATGGGTTATGAAGAATTTAGAGATGGGGGTGGCGGAAATGGTGTTAGAATGAATGAATGGAGGTGAGTGGGAGGTGCCCTACCTATTATACATGCGGATGATTTGGTTTTGGTGTGGTGAATCTGAAGAGAGTTGAAGAGGATTTGTAGAGAGATTTGCAGGGTGTGTAACAGGAGGGGGTTTGAAAGTAAACGTAGATAGAATAAGATTATGGTTGTGAAGTGAGGACAGACCCTGGTTGTGACGTTATTTAAAATCTATAGATCGAAATTTAAATATTTTAGGATATATGTTTGAGCTGAAAAGGGAAAGATGATGCAGGTGTAAGTCAGGAAAGTTGTGAATTGGCACAGGAGGTGGCTGGTGCCAATTAAATCGTTGGTGGATGTGAAAGGACTAAGTCCTTAAATAAGTAGGGTTTTCCATGATGGTATGTTGTTACCAGCGTGGGTATGTATAGTAGTGAGACTATGGTATGGAAACAGAAGGTATATATCTGTGTCCCCAAATGGGGGTTGGGTTTCAGATTGGACAATCTTAGGGGTGTGGTTAGGTGTGAGAAGAATTGATTAAATGAGGAGTGAACGTATTAGAGAGTTGTGTGGTGTGAAAGAAAAGGGATAAATGAGAGAATAAGTGAACAGTAACTTAGATGTGGTCATGTGGAAAGAATGATTTATAGTCGGTTGGTTTAAGCGGATGTATAGTGGTGAGTGTTTTGGGAATTGACAGGCTGGGAGACCGAAGAAAAAGTGGATTGAGTCCAGTAAAAGGAATGTCTGAAGTGAGAGAAAATGTGGATTTGGCAGAGGCGAGAAGAAAGGTGCATGATAGGAGAGAATGCGGGGCTTTTTGTGAGGGGTATGGTTGTGGCCACCCTGGGCCAGGGATGGACCCTACACTGACGATATGCCATAGTGAAAAGTTCCATGCGGGTCCGCCATGAAGCTCAGGTGAATTTTCTGACCTGCGACGAGTTCTCACTTCTCTTTTTCAACTTGGTCATATCTTCAACTACTTTTTCTTTTCGATGCATGTTCACGCGGCACCTTACCCCAGTCTTGGGAAAAAGGAAGATGATGATGATGATGATGATTATAGAAAATTTTTCATATCGTACCTCACAGGGAGTACCATTCATTATAAATTATTTATTTAAGCAAATTAGATGTTAGATATTTTTTAAATTAATTTAACTAAACCTCACTTTGGGAGATTAAGGAAGGC
>JABUQX010134069.1:0-23730 GCA_015478945.1 Trachelipus rathkii
TCTTGCAGAGGGCGGGTCCCCCGGGGGTGACCTCGGTGCAGCAACGGCGGTCAATGGAAAGGCCACTTGGGTATCGTCTCTCTTCACGCGTTGGTTTTCAGCCTTTGAACGATCCAGGACAACTTCATACCCGGTGGACGCACTCCGCCACATGTCCGTCTTAATCACGCTGTCAACGCTCGCTCACGCCGAGATCTTTCCCCACTGAGTGCGGTTGCCGTATCCAGGAAATGACAATTGCTGGTTTGCACGACGAGATTGGCGATGGACACCGATGGTGCAATTACCTACGGAGAGGCCAATCACTTCATTCACCGGACTCAATCCGCGCGCAACGACAACCTCGGTGTTGCTGGTAGATCTTTTCCATTACACCTCCTGCGGTCGTTACCTGCTCGGGATACCATCCTGCCACGCGGGGTCCATGTTCGGTCGCTCCTCACCCTCCTCATACTCCAACTAGTGCAGTGACAGGGCTTGTGGACTGGCCCCGATGGTTATACCTATCATTTTGCTATCAACGCTCGTTTAATGTCGTTCGGGCGGGATCGTTCAGCTTCGTCTAGGACCGGGATGTGGCCGAATCCACAGGAAGACGCAGAAAGAAAAATCCTCGCCTTTTATGGGTTCCAGCCAGCTCTCTCACGCGCGCACTCACTCTCTCACGCGCATCTAACCCATCGCTCGCATCACGCACGCTCACGCGCTCACGCACCGCACGCCAGTCGCGCACCCGACTTTTACTAAGGAAGAGATTGCTGTACTAAACTACTACAAGTGAGCGGTTGAACATTGCCGATAGGATAGCGCCCTCGTGCAGATAGGTATCCTCACCTCTCTCATCTCTCACTTTTCGAAAGGCATAATCACAAAGCTCGGTAGAGACAGATACTGCGATAGGCAAGCTTCAGCACACAGCAAAAGCAAGCAGCCAAGCTCCATTTCCAAAACCAGCAGCAAGCAGCACATCTTTCTGGGTTTGTAGAGGGAGTGACAGAGACTACTTACTCGCGTGCGCTAAGCGTCTTATCGGCTATACCTGGCTACTCACGCTTCTTCTCTCGTGATGCGCTTCCTGCGTTCGATGGATGTACCCTCTTGCCAGTAATAAAGAAAGAGAAGAAGAGAGCGCGCTTCTTCTCTCTCAGAGACAGCGGAACCCCCAGTTCCATATCCAAACAAGAGCAGAGTTATTGCCAGTTAGGTAGAGGGAGTGAAAGAGACCGCTTTTTACTCCGTTCGAAACTGCTAGAAAGCTGCTGACACCTTACGTCACGCTCACACTCGCCTCGAGTCCCCACTCCCCCACCTTCCACTCTCTATACCAGCAGAGGAGAGAGCGCAGCAGCAGCGCAGCAAGGGCGGGCCCGCCCGCCCATCCTTCCACGCGACCACGAGGTTCATTGACATCATTCGCCCGGACGAAAAGGTCTATCTTTCGCGCGGAGGCAATTTCAAGTCAAGGGGAAGGTTTTCCAAATGCATGTTCACCGAAAATTTTCTAGCGGGACGACGCATCCGCCTAACTGAGATAACCTTCCCGAGCAGACAAACAAACCACAGAACTCAGCATTCGCGAAAAAGCTCTATTTTTCCGTAAAATGGCGGAAATCCGCCTTTTTTGGCTCTAAACGCGGCGACGCCTGCTGAGCTTCGACACCTCTCCGTGAATTTTCTCTCGATTTCACGTTTTTGCGAACTTTAAGGTCCCCGGAAAACTGCTAGAGGGTTAAGCAGAGTTCCACTTCCTCGCGAAATCCACCGTCGTCGTGAGTCTACATATGGCAGGAGAGGGTGACGAGACATCAGACAGTCACGCCCCAAGCTAGAAGCCCAAACCGGACACCACGCGCTGGGACGCACGACGCACGCGCGAACCCAACTCGCTCTCTTCCCCGTTCTTTAGATGGACTTGGAGTACACCCTCTTTGGGCAACTAAAGAAGCGGCCGCAGAGACCAGCAGCGCTTTCTCAGCAGAAGCGGCCCCACGCTTCCACTACTCCCCACAACACGAGCAGAGTTATTGCCAGTTCGGTGGAGGGGAGTGGAAGACCGCTTTTTTTGTCTCCGTTCGAACTTCTGCTGAAGAGCGCTCGCCTGACTGACCACTCCTTCCCGTCAGTAAACTGCGTCCGACGTCTCACCCTACTAACACTCGCCACCTCAACAGGAGAAGGAGCCGGGGGGCCGCGCCATCCTTTCCCCGCGACCACCACGAGCTTCATTGACATCATTCGCCGGACGAACGGTCTACCTCTTGCGTGGAGGGCCAATTTTCAAGTCAGGGAAAGGGTTTTGCTCAAATGCATCGTTACTCCGTAAAATGCTTTTAGGGCGGCCGAGCAATCCGCCCTAATGAGATAACCTTCCGACAGAAAACGAACCACAGACTCAACATTTCGAGAAAAGCTCTTTTTTTCCGTAAAAAGGCGGAAAATGCCTTTTTTGGCCTCTAAACCGGAGGCACGGACGATGCTGAGCATTGACACTCTCCGTGCACTTCTTTCTCCCTCTCCAAGTTTTCGACTAATGGTCACGACGGAACAACTGCTAGAGGGGGTAGCAGAATTCCACTTCTCGCGCATACAACCGTCGTGTGAGTTCTTTATATGCAGGAGACGGGTACGAGACAACAGACAGCACGCACCAGCTAGAAGCCCAACCCAGGACACCAAGCGCTGGGAGAGAGAAGGGAACGCAACCTCGCTTTCTCCCCGTTCTTGACTGGAATTGGAAGTACCTCTTACGGGGGGCCAGCCCACCCCTAAAGAAGAGGGAGAGACAGCCAAGCTTTTCAGCAGAAGCGGACCCAGTTCCATATCCAAACACGAGCAGAGTTATTGCCAGTTCGGTAGAAGGGAGTTTTTTTTTTTTTTTTTTGTCTTCCGCTTCAAACAAACCTTGCCACTCCGCGGGTATGCGCTTCGCATACCGTGCCTCAGGTCTAACACCTACTACCACTCGCTACTACCAGACAGAGAGGGAGGAGGAGGAGCAGGGGGGCCGCCGCACATCCTTTTCACGCGACCCACGAGGTTCATTGACATCATTCGCCGGACGAACGGTCTATCCTCTGGCGCGGAGGGACAATTTTCAAGTCGGGGGAAAAGGTTTTTCTCAATGCATCGTTACTCGTAAATGTTTCTAGGCGGCCGAGCAATCCGCCCTATGAGATAACCTTCCGCGACTAGAAAACAAACCACAGACTCAACAACTCGAGAACAAGCTCTATTTTATCCGTAAAAAAGGCGGAAAATCCGCCTTTTTTTCGACCTCGAAGCAGGGAAAGCTCGAGCGCCACGGCTGCACCCTCTCCGGGACTCGACCCTCGATTTGGTTTTTTCACTTGTGTGGTCACCGGAAGACCGCTCACCTCAGGTTCTGGCAGTCTTCCTCTCGTGACCTCCGGGCTGAAGTTCACCTAGTTCAGGACGAAGCTTTATCCCAGTGAGAGGGCAAGAGAGGGGAGGGACCATAATAATGGCCTTCTCGCATACTCCTAACCTTTACTGTTTTAGGAAGCTGCGGGAGGTAGAACTGAGTGAGAAGACACTGCGTGGTCCGGAGCCCAGCAGGCAGTGCGGTCTCATCGAGCTTGCCCTGCTGACATCAGGCAGACGCGGTGAAGTTCCCCCCGCCTCAGTCCCACGCTCTAGGCCCTGCGTCCCACTCCTGAACGCAGAGAGAGCGTGACATTGACATTAACACGGGATGCTCGGACCCTCCGAGTGGTGACACCCGGAAGAAACTCCCTCGATGCCTCGACTCATCGATCTTCGCCCGGTTCCCCTCTCACCGCATTGCATCTATCTCGCGGGAGATGGTGGGAAGGCGAGGGCGATGGATGGGCTCGGCTAGGTCTGCGAGTACGAGCTGTCAATGCCAACGCTTCCTTACCAGGTGAAAGAACCTCATTCTTCTCTCTCGCGAAGGATGGCTCAATCTTCAGTCGTGGTAAAGAGTTTGTCCTCGGACTCGCTGCCCGGTAGATGTTTCTAGACGGCCGAGGCGCCGCCTTCCCGAGATAACCTCCACCAGGCCAGGAGATGTTTCAAGAGCTCAACGGGTCGAGAAAAGGCTCTACTTTCCCGTAAAAAGGCGGAAAATCCGCCTTTTTTCGACCTCGAAGCCGGGAAAGCTCGAGCGCCACGCTGCACCCTCTCCGGGAGCTCGACCCCTCGATTGTGAGTTTTTCCACACTTTTGGTCCCGGATAGACCGCCACCTACGTCTCTGCGCGAGTCTCTCCGTACCTCCGGTTTAATACTCTAGTCGAGAGAGCTTTATCCGAGTGAGAGGGCAAAGGGAGGACATAATAATGCCTTCTCGCTCTCCCACTTTACGTAGGAGCGCTGCGACAACTGTGAGAAGACACTCGTGGCCCGCCCCAGCGAAGCGCATGGCGGTCTCATCGAGCTTTGCCCTGCTGACACAGGCAGACGCGGTTGAGGTCCTCCCCATCCCGGCTCAGTCCCCACGCTCTAGGGCCTGCGTACCACTCCTGAACCCAGAGAGAGACGTGACATTGACATTAACCCGGGAGCTCGGGACCTCCGAGTGGTGACACCCGGAGAAAAGCTCAGTCTCCCGAATGCCTCACTCCATCATCTCCCCGTTACCCTCTCCGCATGCATTCTTAGTCCTCGCGAAGAGTGGAAGGCAGGAGCGATGATGGGGCTTCTCGCCTGCGAGTACTGAAGGTCATTGCACGCCCCTTCCTTACCAGGGAAGACCTCTTCGTCTTCTCGCGAGGATGGCCAATCTTCAAGTCGGGGTAAAGGTTTGTCTGCGGACTCGGCTCGGCCTCGTAGATGTTTCAAGACGGCCCAGGCGCCGCCTTCCGCGGATAACACGCTGCACCCCGCCAAGAAAGATCGTCTAGAGCTCAAAGCGGGTCGAAAAAAGGCTCTATTTTCCGTAAAAAGGCTGGAAATCGCCTTTTTTCGACTCGAATGCAGGGAAAGCTCGCCTGCCATCGGCTGCACCTTCCGGGATCTCGGACCCTCGGATTTGAAAAGTTTTTCAACTTATCTTGGTCCCGGAGAGACACCACCTCGGTTCTGGCCAGTAGCTCTCCGTACCCTCCGGCTAACTCTAGTCGAGACGATGCTTTATCACCAGTGAGAGGCAAGGGGAGGACCATAATGCCCTTCTCGCTCTCCTACTTTAACGTAGGAGAGCTGCGACAACTGTGAGAAGACCCGCGTTGTCGCGCCCTGAAAAAAAAAAAAAAGAAAAAAAAACAAACCGAAAGCAGGCAGGCGGTCTCATCGAGCTTGCCCTGCTGACACGGCAGACGCGGTGGAGTCCTCACAACCATCCCGCTCAGTGCCGCACGCTCTAGCCCTGCGTACCACGTCCTTTACGCAGAGAGAGACGTGACAATGACATTAACACGGGATGCTCGGAAACTCCGAGTGGTGACACCCGGAGAAACTGATCTAAAGGACGCTTCAGGATCATTTACCGCATTCCTCTGCGACGCGGTGCGCTTATCTCGCGGAGAGTGGGAACAGGATTGATTATCACGTCCTGCCTGCGATGTACGAGTGCCGTCATTGGCACCGTTCGCTTACCTAGGGAGGAACCTCTTCTGTCCTTCTCGCGAGGATGGCCCAATCTTCAAGTCGGGGTAAAGGTGTGTCTCGGACTCGGCTCGCCGCGTAGATGTTTCTAGACGGCCCAGGCGCCGCCTTCCTGAGATAAACCCTCCACCCCGCAGAATAAGACTCTGTGCCAAGAGCTCGAAAGGGTCGACGAAAAGGCATCTATTTTCCGAGTAAAAGAGCGGAAAATCCGCCTTTCCTTCGATCTCTTTCGAAAGCAGGAAAAGCCTAGAACTGCTCAGGACGCGCACCTCTCCGGGACTCGACCCTCCGATTTGAGTTTTTTTCACTTTTGGTCCCGGACGACCGCCACCTCGTTCTGGCAGTCTCTCCGTACCTCCGGCCTTAGGACGTCGTAGATCGAGAGAGCTTTATCCGTGAGAGGGCTAAGGAGGACATAATGCTTCTCGCGCTTCCTACTTTACTAGGGAGCTGCTGACACCTCGTTGAGAAGACACTCGTGTGCGCCAGCCGTTTGCCTAGCTCTGGCGTCTCATCGAGCTTGCCACAAGCTCGACACAGGCAGACGCGGTTGGGGGTCCTCCAGTCCGGCTCTATACACCCACCTCTAGGGCCCTGCGTACCCACTCCTGAACGCAGAGAGAGCGTGACATTGACTTAACAGCGGATGCTTCGGAGACGCTCGAGTGTGCACCGCGGCAGAACTATCTCCGCGGTGCCTCAACTCGTCTTCCTGTTTTCCACCGCCTCCTCGTGGCTACTTACTAATCGGAGAATGAGGAACGACGGGTTCCGATGATTGGTGTCTGCCTGAGAGAAGCGTCATTGGCCCCTTCCTCCAGGGAGGAAGTCCCCTACTTCTCGGGAGGATGGCCAATCTTCAAGTCGGTGTAAAGGTTGTCTCGGACTGTGCTCTCATCGTAGCCGCTACAAGGCGGCCCTGGAGCTGCCACTCCGAGATAACCCCTCACCGCCCTGTAAAAGATCGTCCAAAGACCCATTTGCCCAGGCTTCGCGAAGCAAAGCTCTACCTTTTCGCGTGAATAGGCGGAAAATTCCGCCTCTTTCGACCAAAATCACGGAAAAGTTCGATCACCCGGCTGTCAACCCTCTCCGGACTTGAACAACCTCGATTTAGAGTTTTTCACCTCTTGGTCAGGCTGAAGACCGTCTCTGTTCCTGCAGTCTCTTCCGCTACCTCCCGGCGTTCCCACTCGTCGATGAGCGCAATATTCAGCGGTGAGAGGGCCACGGGACATAATAATGCCTGTGACCTGCCTGGTTAGAGTCCCTGGAAGGATGTCACAAACAGCTCACAAGACACGTACTGTCTCCGCCCCAGCCGGGCGTTTCTCATCGAGCTGTTGCCCTCTCTGACACATTAGGCAGACGCGGTGGAGGTCCTCTCCCATCCCGCCTCAGTCGCCACGCTCTAGGCCCTGCGTATACCACTCCTGAACCCAGAGAGAGACGTGACATTGACATTAACACGGGATGCTCGTAGAACATCCGAGTGGTGACACCCGGGAGAAACTCATCTCGGTTGCTCTCGAAGCAAGTTGTCTCCCTGTTTCCACCGCGTCCTCGTGCTAACTTACTTATCGAGGGAAGCTGAGTATGATGGACACTGACGGGGTAGTCAAAGGCATTTATTTGTTGGTGCGTGGTGTGGCATTGACGGAAGCCAAGCAGTCCTAAATTGCCCGTCCTACTATGCTAAAAAGTATGGAAGCTTTTCTTTAATACTCATTATTTACTGCAAGAGGCAGATGGGAACCGAGAGCAATAAAGGGTAAGGTTTGTCTCGGACTGTGCTCTTCTCGTAGCCGCTACAAGGCGGCCAGGAGCTGCCACTCCGAGATAACCCTCACCCGCCTAAAAAGCTCGTCCAATGACCTTTGGCAGGTCGAGGCAAAGCTCTACTCTTTCGTGAAAAAGCTGAAAATTCCGCACTTTGTTCGACCAAAAATCATGGAAAAGTTCGCATCACCCGGGCTTGCACCCCTCCGGGAACTTAGACACACTCGATTTTGAGTTTTTCACGATTTGTCACGGCAAGACCGCCTCGTTCTGGCAAGTCTCTCCTAACCGCTCCGGGCTTCCACTCGTACGAGAGAGAAATACCGTGAGAGGGGCGCCCGGGACATATGATGCTCTGTGAACTGCCTGGTTAGTCCTGGAAGGATGTCACTCACGCTCACAAGGACAACTACTCGTCCCGCCCAACGCGGGCGTTCTCAATCGAGCTTGCCCTCCGACGACAGGCAGACGCGTGGAGGTCCGTCGCCATCCGCCCTCACGCCACGGCTCTAGCGCCCTGCGTACTACTCGCTGACCGAAGAGAGGACGTGACATGCATTACACGGATGCCTCGGAACCCTCGAGTGGTGACGAACAGGGGAGAACTCATCTTTCGCCGTTCGCTCAACATTCGTCGTCCCTGTTCACACCTCTCGGTCTGACTACTATCGGGGAGAGTGAGGAAAGACGGGTTCCGATGATTGGTGCCTGCCTGAGAGAAGCGTCATTGGCACCCTCCTCCAGGGAGGAAGTTCCTTCTAACTTTCAGAGGATGGCCAATCTTCAAGTGGGGGTAAAGGTTTGTCTCGGACTGTGCCTCCTCGTAGCCGCTACAAGGCGGGCCAGGAGCTGCCACTCCGAGATACACCATCACCCGCCGTAAAAGACGTCCAAGGACTTGGCATGGATCGACCAAAGCTCTACTTTCCGCTGAATAAAGCGAAAATTCCGCCTTTTTCGACAAACATCACGGAAAATGTTCGATCAACCGGTGCCTCTCGGGGACTTGAACAGCCTCGATTTTGAGTTTTTTCACCTTTGGTTCACGGAAGACGTCGTTCCTGCGTGCTCTCCGCTACTCCGGCTTCCACTCGTCGAGAGAGAAAATCACCGTGAGAGGGCCACGGACCATAATAATGCCTTGTGAACGGCCTGTTAGGTCCCCTGCTGAAGGATTTCACAAAGCGTACAAGAACTACTGTCCGCCCCAGCCGGGCGTGTTTCATCGAGCTTTGCCCTGCGGACACAGGCAGACGCGGTGGAGGTCCTTCCATCCCGCCTCAGTCCCCACCCTCTAGGCCCTCGTACCTCTCCTGACCGCAGAGAGAGACGTGTACATTGACATTAAACGGGCAGTGGTCGGAACTCCGAGTGGTGACACCGGAGAGAACTCATCTCCGCTCCCTCACCTCATCTTCCGTGTTCAGGCCGTCTCGGAATGCTCTTTTCTCGGAGAGTTGGGAGCAGGGGCGATGAGTGGGTGTCGTCTGCCTGCTGACTGAGAGCTTGGTAGCTAGCTCTCAGCTGGTGGGAGATCCTACCGTATCCAGCTTATCCCACGGTCTAGCCCTGTTACACTCGCTGAATACTAAGAGAACGCGTGACATTGAATGTGGTGGCTGGAATACTCGGACTCTCGAAGTGGTGGCTGTCGGCAGTGATGTACTACTGCCATCAGATGCCTCTTCCTACTCTCCCTAGCTGCCGGAGAGGTCGGAAGGAGAAAGTCATCGACACGCCTTCCTGGTTCGGCCGAACCAGGGTGGCGTGTCGATGACTTTCTCCTTCCGACCTATCACAGTGGGAGAAATTGTCATAATAATGTGCAACCCTCGTACTTTTTTTGTCGAATTTGATAGAAAATAACAACTAAAGGCTTGAAAAGCGCTTTATATAAATTAATTTTATTAGAAAAAAATTTTTTCGCGGCCCAGCTACCCCTCTCTATACATAATCAATTCAATTCTACCCACGCGTCAGCAAAATTTTCAGTCAAAAAAAATTTTTGTTTTGGGTGGTTTCAGTGGATTAACTTGAAATTTTTGGCATCCTTTCAAAGACTCTGGGATGAGGTATTGTTTCAGACGCGAGGACGACCCTTATTGGTAGTACTTCTTCTGGAGTTGTTTTTTTTTCTGAAAAACAATCTTTTTTTTTTTGGTGTCAGCTGGGTTATACGAAAATAATGAAAATAAATCTATAGTCCCCGACAAAATTTTCCTGACTCATATACGATCTCGATGATGAAGCGTTCAGACCAGTATCGAGTATCTTGGTAATGCTGCGTGTCGAGCATTTTTAATATTCCCTATATAAATATTTCTCGTATATTCTGTGTGCTGCAGTGGTCTTTTTGATATAATATCGATAAAATCTTAAGTCCTTCTTCGACCAAGATATTCGACATAATCTATTACTTTTCGGTAGATGTCACTGTTTTAGACCCGGACGAGTGTGTCATGGTCTCGTTCGAGACACTTTGTAATTTCCCCATGCCAATTTTTTCGGATTCATAATAGTTTTTTCTTAATCTCCCTACTTCTGGGTCATCTCGGAAAAATTTCTATTATGTTCCGTCTCATATATTTTGCCATCATGACTTCGGGATGAGCGTCGGTTTTTCAGACCCGAATCATGAGTGACGTGGTTACTGTCGTTGTGAGCAACTAGGATCTATCATAAAATTTTCCCATGCAGATGCGGTGGCTTATCGCACAATGCAATTCTCTCAGTAAAAAAAGGATAATATTTGACCAAAGCGGACTTCTGGAGAGCAGTTTCTTTTTCACCAGAGAGGTCGTGACACTCTCGTTTCAGAGTCCATTCTAATCGCCAGCCATATTTTCGGGACCGCGGCCGCCAAATTTTTCAAAGTCCAGCACTCAACTCGGGGGGAAAATTTCTGACTCTGGGCGGCCCTATGAACTGCCCTTGTTCCGAGCCGCGGCCCCGAGAAATACCTTCCCAATCTAGGTCTGTTTTTCACTGGGAAAATGCTCGCGCCAGCGAATCCTTGCTTTTCCTTCCCTGCGGGTTCCTCAGGTGTTGAAAAAAGAGGAGCTTCTCAGGACATACGTCGCGTTAGTATTTCAAGAGTCGGATCTTTGGATCTTTGAGGGGGGATATTTTCTTACTCGTGGCGGCCATATGATCTGCCTTGTCGTACGCGCGGCCGAGAAATACTCTTCGCAAATCCAGCTTTTCACGGAAACTCTCGGCGCAGCTGAAAATCTCCTCTCCTTTTCCTAGGTCCTTCTTTCGGTCGCGGGACTTAGAGTTTCTAAATGTATGGTTAGTCTTTTTCTTTCGGCAACGACGCGCGAGATTTTTTCTCAAAGATCGGTATTTTGGACGGAAGTGGGGGATCATTTCCTTACCTGTGGGGGTTCTCATGTATTTGTCTGCTCCGTTGTCGAGTCGTCTGGTTGGTCCGATTGTAAATTAGCCCTTCCAATCCAGGTGTTTACGGAAAAATCTCGCCGCGCGAAAGAGCTTCTTTCCTGGACCCGCGGGACTTAGGTCGGAAGAGGAGGATTTCTCAGTGCAGAGCAGGACGCGCGAGATTGTTATCGAATTCGGATTTTGGACTGAGGGGGGATATTCTTACCGTGGGGGCCAATGATGATCGCCTGTCAGCGCGCCGAGAATACCTTCCCATCCGCTTTCACGGGAACTCGCGCAGCGGAACTCTCTCTTCCCAGGCCCGCCGGAATTCAGAGCCAATCGAGGAGCCTTTTCTCGTGGCATCAACGCGCGAGTTTCCAAAGTCGGATTTGTGACTGAGGGGGATATTTCTTACCGTGGGCGGCCATTGATGCGGCTCCCTGTCGAGCGCCGGAGGCCGAAGTACCTTCCATAAATCCGAGGTTTTCACGGAGAGAAGTCTCGCGCGCGAAAACCTCTCTTCCCTCCCGCCGGGAACTCAGGTCGAAAGAGGGAGCTTTCTCAGGGCAAAACGCGCGAGATTTTTCGCCAAAGTCGGATTTTGGACCGGGAGGGGATATCTCTTACTGTGGGCGGCTCATATGATCGCTTGTCGAGCGCGGCCGAGAAATGCCTTGCCGAATCCAGGTTTTCACGGAAAATGTCGCGCAGCGAAACCTCCTTCCCGCCGGGACTGAGGGTCGAAAGAGGAGATTTTTCTTGCAACATCGCGGGAGATTTCCAAATGTCCCGGGATTCGAAGTCGTATTTTCCGCTAAGTCACCCTGAGCTATGCGTTTTTCTCAGGGAATGCAACTAGGCACGCTGGACTGTACGCGAATGTTTTTTCAGATTTCGAAGTCCCAAACACCGGCGTGGGGGGGCAAACTTTTGCCAGTGGGCGGCTCTGATCGATTCGCCCTTGTCGAGCGCGGCCGAGAAACTGCCTCCCAATCCGGCCTTTCAAGCGGAGAAGTTCTCGGCGCTCAGGCGAAACCTCCTTTCCTTCCCGCCGGGATCTCAGGGTCGGAAGAGGAGAATTCTCAGGCAACAAGGCGCGAGATTTCCAAAGTCGGATTTTGGATGAGGGGGGATATCCTTCCCTGGGCGGCCCAATGATCTGCCCTTGTCGTAGTCGCGGCCGAGAAAATGCTTCCCGAATCAGGTTTTCAACGGAAATCACCGCATGCGAAACCTCCTTTCTTCGCCGGGACTCAGGGTCGAAAGAGGATATTTCTGCAACATCGCGGGAGATTTTCAAAAGTCGGATTCTAAATCGTATTTTCCGCTAAGTCACCCTGACCTATGCAAATCTCAGGGAATCATCAACAGGCGACGCTGGACTTAAGCGAAATTTCAATTTGCGAATCCAAACCTGCGGACCGGGCGGGCAAACCTCTTTGCGTGGCGGCTCTATGATCGCCTTGTCGAGCGCGCCGAGAAATACCTTCCCAATCCAATCCGGGCTCTTCACGGGAAAATCTCGCGCAGCGATACCTCCTTTCCTTCCGGGACTCAGGGGCGGAAGAGGAGATTTCTCAGGCCACACGCGCGAGATTTTCCAAAAGTCTGGATTGTTGGACTGAGGGGGATTCTTACCGCTGGGCGCCATATGATGCAGCCTCTTGTCGAGCTCGCGTGGCACGAAATGCTTTCCCGTAATCTCAGGTTTTCACGAGGGAAAATCTTGCGCAGCGAAACCCTTCTATCCCGCCGGGACTTGCAGGGTCGAAAGGAGGAGGTGGTGTTCTGCAACCATCGCGGGCCAGATTTTAGTCCATAAGTTCTGGATTCGAAATCGTATTTTCGGCTAAGTCACCCTGAGCTATAATCAGGGCATCAACCACGTCTGGACTTAGCGAAATTTGTCAATTTCGAATCCCACCGGACCGTGTGGGCAAACCTCTTGCCGTGGGCGGCTCTATGATCGCCTTGATCGAGCGCTGGCACGGAGAAATGCCCTCCCAATCGGGCCGTCTTCACGGAAATCTCGCGCAGGCGAAACCTCTTTCCTTCCGCGGGATCTCAGGGTCGCGGAAGAGGTAGATTTCTCAGAAACCGCGGTCGATGATTTTCCAAAGTCGCTTTTTGATGAGGGGATGGAATAATCGTCTTATTCCTCTGGGCGCCATATGATCGCCTTGTCGACGCGGCGGAATGCCTTCCCGAATCCGCAGGTTTATGCACGGAATTCTGCGCAGCGAAACTCCTCTCCTTCCCGCCGTGACTCTGGGTCGAAAGAGGAGCTTCTCGGGCAACCAGCGCGGAGATTATTGAAGTCGAATCACACCCAAATGTATTTCCGCAAAGGTTTCCATGAGCTAGGCGTTTCCCAGGAAATCAACAGACTCTGGAACTCTGAGCGAAATTTCAATTTGATCCGACCCAAGACCGAAGGGCAAACCTCTTGCCGTGGGCGCCTCTATGATCGCCCTTGTCGAGCGCGCCCGGAGAAATGCCTCCCCAATCCGGCTCTTCACGGAAAATCTCGCGCAGCGAAACCTCCTTTCCTTCCGCCGGGACTCAGGGTCGACATAGGAGATTTCTCAAGCAACAACGCGCGAGATTTTTCCAAAGTCGGATTTGGACAGAGGAGGGATATCTCTACCTGTCTGGCGGCGCCATATGGATCGGCATTGTCGATGCCGCGGCCGAAGAAATGCCTTCCGGACGTCAGTTTACGGATTCGTCGCGCAGCGAAAACTCTTCTCCTTTCCTCCTGCGATAACCTTTCGCCTAAGAACAGTGAGAGGGGGGCAGGTCTCTGTCAAAGGCTTCCGGTTTCGAGGGATTCTTGACTCTGTGCCTCCGTTAAAGGCGAATGCCTTTGGCCGAGGCAGACAGGCATTCCCGCGGGACTTAGGTCAAAAGAGGAAGCTTTCTGGGCAACATGCGCGAGATATTCCAATGATTCATGGATTCGAAATTAGAATTTGTTCCGCCAAGTCCCTGAGCTATGCGTTCTCTCAGGGAAAAACTGGCGCTTGGACTTAGCGAAGTTTTTCAATTTCGAATCCCAAACCCGGCCTAGGGGGCATAAACTCTTACCGTGGGCGGCATAATTGATCTGCCCTGCCGAGCGCGGGCCGAGAAATGCCTTTCCAATCCCAGCTTTTCACGGGAAGATTTCTCGGCGCAGCGGAAAACTCCTCCTCTTTCCTCCTAGCGAAGACCTTGCGCGCTCAGACAGTGCAGAGCGGCAAGGTCTCTGTAAAGGGGCGGGTATCGAGGATTCCGCAACCTCGTCCGCTTACGCTCGAAAAGACTGCTGAGGGGCACGTAACAGCTTGTCTCGCGGGACTTAGAGTCGAAAGAGTAGTTCTCGGCAACATCGCGCGAGATATTCAGTGTCGGGTAAGGCGGTCGGGTCGTGCCAGTAGCTCGCCCGGTGAGAAGGAAGGATAAAGTTTTTATTTTTCTAATCCAGCTCTCAAGGGAATATGTAACTCTGACCTGGGTATAGGCAATCCACCTGGTCCAGGTCACTGTCACATCACCCTCAAGCAACTCACAGTTGCCTGTCTCTTGATTACCGAATCAAAAAATACATGTTACCCCCGTGTTAGCCGGCGCGCTTGCCTTCACAATGATCTCACTATCTTCAGTTTGTATCTTGAAAATAAATAAACTTCTAGGGGCTCTTCAGCAGTGTGCATGAAATCCAGTTGTCTTCGCTGCACTGTAATGATAGAATAAAAAAGAGACAAAAAAATTTCCCATAACTCCACATGCAGCAGCAGACACTAAGGTCTGCTTGCTGCCTGCTTCGTAGGGAAGCAATTTTGAGTCCTTCCTTTCCCCGGCTCTCGTAGACTCTGGATTCGGACAGAAAGTTTATCTTTACTCCACAGATTGTAGCCGAGCTGTGAATATCATACTAAGATCTTCAGGAGCATAAGGCAGGTCTTAGAAGGCGACGCTGCTAAATACCGGGCTTAACGAGATAGGAGCAGATGGTATAGGCTACTAACAAGAGGTACCTTCCTCCGAGGAGGTCCCGCACTTGGTGAGACAGGAATTCTGTCACGAGCCGCGATCTACGCGATGGTTAAATTGTATCCTCACTCTCTTTAGGATCGTGCGCTGCCGCGAGCGACGATCCTTCTTATAGGTGTGTGCAGTTCCACTGCGAGAAGCGACTAGGAATGTAAGCGTAGTGAGAGCAGGTCACATAGTGCTTATCACGATTAGCGTTGTCGAGCGAGGTGGTCGCGTATACGTGTGGATTCCCTAGGAGCGTGCTCTGTGGAATCCTGAGCGTCTAAGCGAATTACTTCGCCTTACCAGGGGTAAATGGCATGTCTCGCGTACGGGACTATCGCAGAGGTGCGAAAGAGGAGGCGTGATTTCGTCTGCAGGTCCAACAAGTCTGGTAGATTACGCAGCAGCGAGATAATAGTTCCGAGAGTTTGATCGGAGAATGCTATTTATTCCGCGTAAGTCATCGCCTGATGGCTGTATTGTGCGCTGACTCGATGCTCAGGGAAAAGTCAACTGCGAGCGCTGGTGGCGCGTAAGTGAAATTTTTAACATGATCTTTCGAGAATTCGAAAAAGCCCGGATTGGGGACAAAAAGTTTGGTCTTTACTACAGCAGCCGCGCAAGGACCTAGATTTACTAGCAATTGGGTCGGCTGCTATACTCTTGCTTCGGGTAGGATGATGTTACTCAGAGAGTTCGCTTTCCTTCCGAGTGCGTTGATGGATGTAGTGATATGTCTCGGCGCATGCTGAGAGAACTCCTGCTCCTTTCTCCCAGCTGAAACGCCTTTCGTCTATAACAGTGAGAGGCAGGTCAGCTCTGTCAAAGGCGGCCGGGCTCGGGGGATTCCCGACTCTCGTCCCCTTAAAGAGCGGAATGCCTTACGTGAAAGGCATCCGCCGGACTTCGAGTCGAAAGAGGGGCTTTCTCAGGCAAAATCGCGCGAGATATTCCAGAGTTTGGTTTCGAAATCGTATTTTCCGCTAAGTACACAAACTTATGCGACTCAAAAGACTCAAATTCACGTTTTACTTAACAGAGACCATTTCAATTTCGAATACCAAATCTTTCCCCGCCAGTTGATGGTTGGCATCGAGCATCACAGAGTCTTCCTTTACTTCCATGAGGTTACCGGATGCTGGTTAACACTTTCGTACAGTGCCATGCTGGCATACACTGCTTCGTCAGTGAGGAAAACAACTTAGCAGCAGCCACGTCTATTCACGCGTAGGGTGTCCCGCTGTCAATAATTTTTAAAATGAAGCAGCGAAAGTACTCGCAACGCCCCATACGAGTAGGGGTTAAACCTTTGCTGCAGCTTAGTTTACTAAAGGGAAGTCTCAAGACGCTCGTCCCGAAAAGAGGGAACTCGGACACTCTTATCAACACCCCGGCTGGTACGAAAGTCGTATACAAACGATTCGGCGGATTACTCACGCTGTATGTCAAACAGTCGTACCGTCTGTAAGTCTGCCTGCGAGTGTACTGTTACTGACCCCTATGTCCCTCTCTGCCTTCCCTTTGACAGAAGAGGCCAAGAACGGCCCTAGCCGTGTACCGCGGGCGCGAATCCTTACGATCCATGCGCCCCAACGTCCTACAGGCCGGCCGCGCATCCTGAAGGAATGCGAGTTTCGGCAGAGGCGCCGCGCCATGGCCGGTCCCTTTGATCCAGGTTAGTGGTGATGGAACTCTCACCCGCTCGGTCACAAAGCGATACTCCGAGGGGGGACTTCCGAGGCGTGTGGAAATCGAGTGAGCTACCGGTAAGAGTGACGCGTAAGAGGTGATACTTCTCAGAGCCCCCCGTTCTTACCCACAAAAGTGGCGCCGGAGGTGATTAAGTGGGAACGTGTCGCACGCTGCAGACGACGCCCTCGACAGGACCCCTCGGAAGCGAGACCCTCGGTTATATCGTTCTACATCACAGAACCGTTTTTCTAGCTTCATGTGCCGTGGCTCCCTGACCGGTTCTGCTTCAAGGCGTTCAGGCATAGTCCGGACGACCGTAGCTTCGACCAATGGTACAGCCAAAAATGTGCTGCACCAGAGGTCGCCCCCGCTGTTCCCTCTCGTACTGAGCGGGCTACCTATCGCCAGCCCGTTTACTGGCACACAGTAGGGTAAATACTAACCTGTCTCGCGACGGTCTAACCCCCACGGTCCCCGTTAGCGGGTGAACATTCCGACACTTGGCGTGTTCTGCCCACGCAATGATAGGAAGAGCCAACGTCGACCGACCAAAAAGCGATGTCGCTATGAACGTTGGCCGCCACAAGCCAGTTATCCTTGTGGTAACTTTTCTGACACCTCTGGCTCAAAACTCTAGAGAGAAAAGATCGAAGAGGCCCGGCTTTCGGTTCGTATTCGTACTGAAAATCCGGATCAAACCAGCATTTCCCTTTGCTCTACGCGAGGTTTCTGTCCTCGCGGAGCTGGCTTGGACCTGCGTTATCCTTTGACAGATGTACCGCCCCAGTCCAACTCCCCATCTGACACTGTCCTCGACACGCGTCCGAAAAAAGGCGCCGAAAACCGGAGACACTTTCGACGGCGGATGGCCGCACCTCCGGACCGCTCGCGCGTTCGGTGCCGTCGATGGCGTTCGCGATCGTACGTGCTGCTGAAACAGCGGAGGCACGAGCTACTACCGCAACTCTGCGGACGGACGGAGAACTAAAAGAGAGGAGGCAGTCGCGAGAAAACGGGAACGACAGGAAAGTACGACAACCACCGCGAATCCAGAAAACAAACGGCCCAGCGCGCCTTCGAACTTCGCTTTTTCTCGAGAAACAGCGTGCACCGACGCGCACGCTCCTAAAGCAGCCTCAGAATTTAACTGACCTCGATCAAGGGAAAGGAGCTTGATAGGAAGGGCGGCCTAAACAGCTTTTCACGCGCATAAATCGAGTTAGTGGACGAACGACTGATCAGAGATTAGTGGTATTTCACTGCGGCAGAGAAACTCCGAAAGAGTTTCGGTATAAGGGGTGGTAATAGAGACGAGAAAGGAGGGAAAGAGGACCGACTGAAACGCGTCACCCCGTCCGCCGCCTCTACACAACATATGCACATCTCAGCGCGGAGGAGTAAACCCGAGCCTCCCACTATATTCGACACTATCTCATTTTCTCTCCCACAATGTCAAACTAGAGTCAAGCTCACCGGGGGCAGTTATCCGAGCTGGGCCGCAGGCACGTTCCGGTGCCGGAGTGTTCGCTAGACGGTAGTTAGGAACAGTAGGAATCTCGTTAATCCCTTCATGCGCGTCACTAATTAGATGACGAGTTTCATTTGGCTTCCTTAAGAGAGTCATAGTTACTTCCGCCTTTTACCCGCGCTTCATTGAATTTTTTCAATTGACATTCAGAAGCACTGCGGCAAATCACATCGCTCACACCGTTGAGGTCACTGAGATGCTTTGTTTTAATTTAGACAGTCGGACTGTCCCTGGTCCGTGCCAGACTGAATTGGACGTTAGTAGTCAGCGAGGCGGATGGAAGGCCAAAGCTGGAAAGAGACGCATTGCTGGATCTCCCCTTTGAAAATGCAAACTAGCGTCGCCGACAGCAGCCGCGCAATAAGACCTGCGCTGCCGCGCGACGAACCCCCGTCCTAGCCCGCCCTCGTCTACGGAGGGGAGGACGACGACGCGTCCGTCGGCATCGGAAACCGCAATGGAGTCCTTAACCAGACCGAACGGCCTCCGAGCCCGCCGATCGCTTCCGATGACAGGCCCGACTGGCCCGCCCTCCAGACCAATCCTTCCTCGATATAATACGGATCGTAGTTTTGCCGACTTCACTTACGTACGTTCGACTAGCGACAAGAGACCTGCGACCTCGGGACCTGATGCCGGTTCTGGGTACGGAATGCGCGAAATTGACTCGTAAGGTATGACGAACTCCACCACGTTCATAGACGCAACGGCAGCGCGGGAGCACGCAACAAATGCGACGCTCTTCGACTACCACAGTATGTACTAGGTCCTTTCCTCCTATCGAATGATTCCGGACAACCGCGCGCCGCATTATGAAGAAAGGCAAGCCCTCCCCGGACGCCACTGCAGTGGGCTGAGGCAATATCTCTCCGTTACCAGAGCATAGAGCGTGTCCAAAGTCACGGATATAAATAACTTCCCCGCGCCTAGTTCCGGAATATTACCGGGATCCCTTTCGCACCAGCGCACCGACGGCAAAATGCTGAAACACATCATTCATCAATGAGAAAAACTTTTCGACAGAACCAAATACAGAAACCTAGAACCGAGAAACTAAGAAGGAGGGAGCGAAACGTAGCGAATCCAGCCAGCCCATTAGATCCGCTCGCGGTCTTGCTGTCGCCGCCCGCCATCCAGACTGTTTTCCAGTCTGCTGCCTGCTGATCTTGTGCTGCGCTACCCGAAGGGAGCAAATACCTTCAGCGCCCCTAAAATTGGAGCGTGAAACGTAGTATCAATGCACGCCAGCGCATTACCCGGCTGCGACTGCCTGCTGTCGCTCGCCAGCCACTCAACTGTGTTGTTCCAAGTCCTGCCCTGCCTGCTGCCTGCTGGCTGCCTGCACCATCTGAATCAGAAACAGAAACAAGAAACTAATAAAGGAGGGAGCGAAACGTAGCAATCCAGCCAGTCATAACACTGCCTGCTGCTGTCGCCGCCGCCACTCCAATTGTTGTTCTGCCTGCCTGCTGCCTGCCTGCCCCCCGAACCGAACAGAACAGAACAGAGAAAATAAGAAAGAGCGAGCGAAGCGTCGCCAATCGGGCAGCCGTTACACCGCGCGCTGCTGCTGTGCGACGAGCCGATGACCAGCCTGTAGCTAGTACCAATCTGCCAGCTGCCGCATCCGAGCGAGAACTCGGCGCGCAATAAGGTGAAATCTCATATGATTGCTTAAATAGAAACCGCGGTGTTACGATCTAACACAGCGTTAGCCGCGGCTAAGGGAAGGAACCGAGCTACCCCTCGTACAAACCAGTTGACGAGGACCCTTCCCCGCAACAGCCTTCGAGGTTCCTATCCGATTTAAGCTTGCTACTAGCCACTGCAAGATCTGCACGGAGGCGGCTCCACTCCGCTTACGCCCAGAGCCTTTTTGGCAGCTACACCACCCGCCCCTCTGCTACTCGGTGAGAGCATATGGTGGGTGCGAGAACCCCGTATTCCATCCCAATTATCCGGGACGGTCCCCCTGCCGTGAGAGAAAGGGAACGAGCGTTACTACCTCGCGGGTCGAGTTATCGGGGACCGTCTTTAGCACACCATCTTTTTCAGGGCTAGTGCTTCGCAGGTGAGTTGTTACACACTCTTGGCGGATGCGCGACTTCCATTCCACGGACCTGCTGTCCTTGGCGACAACGGCTTTCTCAGTTGGTTTACATGCGCCGTGTACTTCTGAGGCGCCCTTAACTCGATTTTGGGTTCATCCCAACGCGCCAGTTTCTGCTACACAAAAGTGGCCCACAGTTCTCGGATTCGACAAAGAGGCTTCAATTTAGAAAGAATCAGTTTCTTCTCACCCGTTTAGAGTTTGAGGATGGGCTGAGGAAATTTCATCTCCCAAGGCCCTAATCATTCTCTTACCGGATGAAACTCTCAATGCGCGAAACGGCAACCAGCTATCTGAGGGAAACTCGATGGAACAGCTCACTAATGGTTGCATGGTCTTATTCGCCCCTATGCGCCAGCTTCTGACGTATCGATTTGCAGTTCAGAATGCTTGCGGACTCCAACAGGTTCCCTGGCTTCATCCTGCCAGCATATGATCGACCATCTTTCGGGTACCAGAATATACGTCGAAGAGCCCGCTACTCAACTTAACAAGCTGCGAAACGGTACCACGTACGTGCCCCGTCCACGTCAGAAAGATCAAGAACAAAAAATTTTGTCCAAAATTGTTTGGGAACGGGAAGCAGCTTAGCCGTTAGGCATTAAACAGCGAGAAGGAAGCGGCGCGGGCCTCGGGCTTGCGCCGTCCACAGGACAGCTGGTACCGGGAAGGTCGCGGCTTGATGTCTCGTAGGATGGCGGCTCGCCAGCAGCAAGGCGATCAGCACCGGCGTACATGGTAGAAATTACCCTACGCACGCACCCCGAATGCGGTCTAGCCTATGAATAAGGATCACTTTCGTTTCCTGCTGGGGTTTAAGACACCTTTCGACTGCGGCATATTCTAGACTTCTTGGTCCCGTGTTTCAGAGTACGGGGAAGATTTAAGCTGATCGCAAACTACACGGTCGCGCGCTGCGAGACATAAGGGGGGCAGCGTACTTCGCCTCCTCAGGGGCGCTGAGGGGTGCGTGAGAATGGACGGTAACCCCAGTCAGAGAACTACGACTTTTACACATTTAACCGTCCCGAGAGGCGTCAAGCAAAGCGGGCGGCCCGCCAAGTCGGAAATCCGACGTTTTGCGTCTTCAAACCGGCAAGCGGTTGCTGTCCTATTCGGGAACGCGACGTTAGCGGTTTCCCAGACCCCGTGTCATCGACACCTCTCGACCGGCCGCGGTGCCCTCTTCGGTTACAGCAGTGCATCCCCCTTCCGCTCGCTGCCTGAAACGTCTGGTCGCCATCGAACTCCAAGGATTCATCGGGGAAAGGATCCCTGGAAAGAAAATCTCCGGGATCCGTTCAACTAACGTTGTAAGACCAACCGCTGCGTACTCCGGGGTGAATCAGAAGCGACGATTTCGGGTCTGAACGCTCATCTCTCTTTAGACTCGTGTAGTTTCACGCTCCGTTGAACTCTCTCTTCAGTAAGTTACAGTGTTTCCAACTTTCCTCGCGGGTACTTGTTGTTCTCTATCGGTCTCGTGGGGATATTAGCTTTAGATGGAGTTTACCACCTGCCTAGGGCTGCATTTCCAAGCAACAGCCGACTCTCGAGAGCAACCGACGTGGGAAACCGAGGCAACGACCCTACACGGGCTAACACTCCTCTATGGGCTCGAGCGGTATTGCAATCGTAGACAATCACTTCTGAGTCGGGATCGCTTCCACTAGCGTATTTAATCCCATAAGCGCGGTGTCATCGCTCCGAGATGGATTCCGGAGTTTCGGAAGCGAATCTGCGCCTTAGCTGCGCGTAGTATCGTGATTGGGAGCGCGATGTTAGTCCTCCTTTTCAGGGTCGCCCTTTGGACTAAGGGAATGCCCTTTTTGTGGTTTCTTTTCCTCGCGTACTTTGAGATCGCTTAAGTTAAGATTGACAGGTACTCTTCTGAGCAAGGTCGGTTTGGCACAATTCGTAATATCACAGAGGATGGCAGACAGAAGGCGTCGCTGCCGTGCCGCTTACGGTAGGCGTGCGACACTAATACTGTGATGCCTATTACCTCTTTATTGATCTTGACCTGCGTTAGCGTTCTTCAGGTGACGCCACCCCGATCGAGATATACCGCCGACAATAAAGTGCAGCCAAGGAAATAAATTCCCATCACCACTCGGTAGGACGTAATTCCCCTGCTGCTATTAGCTGCGCTTGCCTTTGCAATATGAGGGTTGCATAGTACGGTGCTATTCGTTAGGTTAATTTCCTGCGTTAGCGTTCTTCAGGTACGCACCCCCATTTAAACACGCATACCACCGACCGAGCAACAAAATTCATTGCAACGAACAGCAGCAGATAATTAGCAGCAGCGGATAAACAGCGACAACTACACCGTCGTGCACTACTACTTACGCACCTATAAAGCTGATGAAGTAACTCATCTGCCTCATGGATCTACGGTGAAAGCTCTTCTGATAGTGTCGCAATTATCAAGAGCGACAAAGCCGTGCACTTTGAGTTTCTTTGCATTCGGGACGACCAGTGGAAAGAGAACGACGAGCGGCGTGAGGAATAAACAGAAACAGCAAGCGTCTCATTCTCTAGGATAGCTACTCACTACTGCGGGTCGCCATCCGACAACACAATGCTTATGCGCTAATGACCATTGCAAACAGAACCTTGCCTCATCTTCACGTTTTGTCATTTTATTGCGTCGCAGCAAATTTTCCTTCCTCTTCCCCACCTCCTTCTATCCCTCTTTCTTTTTTCAAGGCTGCTGCCGGTCGGCAACACAGCGCACGAATACGAAACTTAATTCGAGATGGCACCACCAGACCTCTGTTAACGTCCCCTCAAAAACCTGTGTCGAGAAAGAGAGACACCGACGCTATTACTGAATTCAAATTTTTATGCTGATGCAGCAGCCCCTATGCGCCCCTTTGCGTTTGTCGAAAAGGAGAACAACAATCGGAGCGGCTTTGGCAACTACGGCGCTAACACCAAAACACGCAATTTCCCGCACACCCTTCTTTTCAAGAAGCGGGTGGAAAACGCTGATTTGGGTAACTGCGCCCCGCCGCACCCGATCGGTGCATCCCTGCGATGAGGGAACACAGCATAACGCATACAGGCAAGCACTACAGTAAATACGCACCGCATCCTTCCCTCGAGAATGGTCTCTCATCATCAACAAGGGAGCGGAAGAAGTCTAGGTGAATGACCATTTGCGTTTCAGTTACTTACGCCACGCTCAACAAAGCAGCCGTCCCGAAGCGAGAAAGATAGAAAAGGAACAAGAGGAAGAATTGCAAGCCAATTGTTTGGCGCGATCGCTCTCACTTTTAAAAACTAAAAAAAAATGAGTGAGAGAAAAGTTCCACAAGTGGCACAAGCGCAAGCACAAAGCGACCAACAGCAGCAGCAGCAATATCCTTTTTTTTTTTCAAGATGAGACGTTATCAAGGCGTTCCACACGCGCACCGTCAAGAAACCTCCCTGCGAAAAGAAACTCGTGTCGCGAGCAATTCTTCTACCGCCTCAAACCCGTATTCTCAACCAACCGGCAGGCAACTGAAACCCGTAAAGCGGCCTCGCAAAAGTAGCTAACAGCAGAAGCAGCAACAAATTTGGCAACCTTGAGCAGCCCTAATCTCATTTCCAACGAGCAGAGTTAGGCAGTTCGGTAGAGG
>JABUQX010134070.1:0-12500 GCA_015478945.1 Trachelipus rathkii
TTTATTTTGGAGATTATTAAAAGTTGTATAATTGATAGAGTTATATATTGAGGTTATTATATCATAATTAATATTTGTTTCATGTAGTACCTATATACACGGTGTAAGTAGTAAGTTAGATAATTCGCTGTTTATTATTTATTTAATAATTTATATTATTAATATAATATTATATAGAATATATAATTATTATATAATATTTTATGTATAATATATTTTTTATTTATATATTACATTATTTTTATATATTTTATATGTAATTTATTATGTAGCTAGATGTGAGGATTATTAAATTATTAATATGGTATAGTACATATATTAATGTTGGTAGGTTTTATATATATTACTATAAAGCATATATAGTAACATATTATGGTGATACCTGGTCTATAATATATATATATAATGGTTTTGTATACCTAGGCTTAGGGTAATGTAAAATATGTATATATATTACGTATAGGATAAATTATCTACATATGAGTATATATATTATATTTGATATTAATATGAGTCTGGATATTCTTTATATAAGTTGTTGGGTAAAGTGATGATATATATTATGGAAATTATGATATAATTTAGTTTATTATGCTATAATAGACGTAGTTATGCGTACAACTCTGTGTGTAACTTAACCAACAACTTTATCAATAATCCTAATAACTTTAAAAAGGGCGACAGTCAGACCTAACCTAGACGGATTCACGTTGCAATAGCGATGCAACCTGCCCTAACCTAGACCGGCTTTCAGTGAAAGGAGCTATGCAACCTAAATCCTAGACCGATTCACGTTGCAATAGCAATTGCAAACTAACATAATGTTTCAACGTTGCAGAACAAGAAACCTAAGTGCCAAGAGTTTGGCATATAAATATTAGTATAATATATATATATATATAATATAATATATAATATATAGTATATATTATTATAATAATATATATATATATATATATATATTATATATTATATATATATATAAAATATATAGATATATAGTAGAATGCTACCTCATATATTTGAAATTAATTCATTTCTACAGAATACGGACCTTCTCAAATATTTACTGTCTACAACCCCTTAGAAATCTTTTAATAGAAACTAAAAAATTACAATAAAAAAAAAAATTCATTAAAGTAACAAAATTATTGTACATTTGTCAACAAAGTTTATATATATTAGTATATATATATAATATAATATATATACTATATATATATATAATATATATATAATTATATATATTATTATATAATATTAATATATATATATATATATATATATAATATATATATATATATATATATTATTTATCTTTATTTTACCTACACTTTTTCCCGCTTGAGCGGGGTAAGTGGTACGTACAGCCTCTCTCATTCACACTTCCCCTCATCCCGCCCCCACCCCTCCTCCACCCACTCATCTCTCGCCAACACCCTACCCTCTTCCTCCCTCACCCCTCCCTCCTCCAGCATCTCCTTTATTCCATCCATCACCACTCCTTCTTGGTCTCCCCCTTCCTTCCTTCTATCCCCTCCGCCTCCAAACTCTCCTAACACACTCTCTGTTCCTCATTCTCACTAGATGCCTCATAGCCATCTGAAATTCCCTTCTCCGCTCTTCCCCCCAACCCATTCCTCCAATCACATCTCTCCCTCACAACCCTATTCCTAATCCTCTCCCTTCTGCTAACGCCCACAAACCCGCTCTCAACCGCCTTCATCTCAAAATAACTTTTAACTTCTTCCTGACCTGCATTCAACCCACCCCGTTCACACCCATACAACACGCTGTACACAAATTTTTTCAAAAATAACTTATCGTAACTTTCTGTGATAAATCCCCCCTTTCCATATCTCTCAGACCACTCAAAAGCTTCTTCATTCTTCTCCTACTCTATGTTCTATCTCCTCCTTCATCCCTCCCCCTTACCCAAACCATACCTAAATATTCTAAAAATCCTTTACTTCTCCAATACTAGCACCCCTACTTCTAACCTCTAACCCCCTCCCCCTCTCCTCTTTCCTCCTCCTCAACCACTAACACTTTCTCTTACCTGGAATTATTTTAAGCCCCTTTTGTCCATACATTCTCTCAAACTCCCTCACCCAATACCTCAGCCCTTCCGCGTTCTTCGCCACTAGGGCAGTACTCGTCCGCAAACAGTAAATCATTTCAACTTCCCTTCTAACATTTCCATTCAACAAATTCCACCCCCTCCCCTCCCTCACCATTCCTCTACAAACACTCTCCCATAAACCAATTGAATAGCCACGGCGACATTACACACCCCTGCCTCAATCCCCTCCAACACCCCAAACATCTCACTCTCACCTCCTAAACACTCTAACACACATTCTACTATTCCTATAAAAGGCCCTAATACCTTTCCCTTAATTTACCACCCACTCCATTTTCCTCCAACACCATCCACAATTCACCCCTCTTCACTTTATCATATGCTTTCTCTAAATCTAAAAAACACCCATAGCACTTCCTTTCTTCTCTATACTTGTTCTTCCAAAGAGCACTTTAGTGTAATACAACTGGTCCCACCAAACCCTTCTTCCCTCCCTAAATCCTCCTTGTTTTTCCCCCATTCTCCCCCTCCGGTAAACCTCTCACTCTCTCAAACAGTATTCTCCCATACACTTTCCCTACCACACTAAAAAGACATATACCTCTATTTAATTCCCACATTCCATCCTATCCCTTTCCCCTTATACAGGGGAACCAAAAAACCATCCTCCCAAATCCTGTGGTACATCACCACTCCTCCAACATATTATATATAACCTATACAGCCATTCCTCGACCCCTATACCTCCCTTCTGTAACATTTCTATTCTCACACCACCCATCCAGGACCTGCGGACTTCCCTTTTTTTCCTTATTCAAGGCCCTAATAATTTCATCCATTTGATTTTCATATTTTGTATATATAAATATAATATGATGTGATAGATATTACTAGTATATCAAGAAAAAAAATATATATATATATATATATATATATATATATATATATATATATATATATATATATATATATATATAATATATAATATATAATATATATATTAGTATTGTTCATTTCCTCCATTTAAACTAATTTGACATTAACAGTTTTCTATGAAAACGAAAAAAAATCTAACTGTAATGGATGGAAGAGGGAGTGGAAGGGGTTCTAAACAATTAAATGAAGTTAAAAACGAAGACCAATCATACCCATCAGGCCCAATAGACTCATCAGTTCTATCGGACCCAAAAATTGTTGACTATTTAATTTTAAAATAAAAATGCTTCAAATCAAATATTTGTTTCAGATCAGCGAAAAAAGTTATTTTAGAACTAACAGATGGATATTATTTGGAGATCCAACAACGCTTGAACCAACTCTTTCTTATCCCTATTTTCCACTTGATAACCAAGTAAGAATACTACTACTACTACTACTACTACTACTACTACTACTACTACTACTACTAATAATAATAATAATAATAATAATAATAATAATAATAATAATAATAATAATAATAATAATAATAATAATAATAATAATAATAATAATAATAATAATAATAATAATAATAATAATAATAATAATAATAATAATAATAATAATAATAATAATAATAAATAATAATAATAATAATAATAATAATAATAATATAATAATAATATATATTTTTAATTTCAATCTCTATTCATTGCTTAAAATTTTGTACATGCTTGTTGTTGTTGTTGTTGTTGTTACAATTGAATATTTTTATTTATTTTTTATTTGAAAAAATTAAAATTTTGTTGCACGGCATTAAACTTTAAACCTTTTTTTTGCACAGATTTTGCCAAAACAGAATAGTTATTCTCTCAAGAATTTGAACTTTTTCATTTATTTATAAGTTCATTTATCATATACCATTTATTTCCAACCAGACAGAATCCACCCTTCGGGGAAAGTAAATTTTTCTTACAATCTTTTATAAGTTCTTAGTAATTTGATAATTTCAGTGTTACTCTTAGAGCATGATGACTAGCTATCATTACTTAATTAATAAAAAATATATTAAACACTTGAAAAAAAATCCCATGAAAAAAAAGAATCGCAATGGCATTCACTTCAGCCACTTGATTAGCAATTTGTTCGTAAAACTTCGAGATTGGCTAGAATGTTACATCATCAGCTATATATATATATAATATATATTTATATTATATATATAATATATAATATATATACATATATATATATATACTATATAATATATATATATATATATTATGATATATATATATAATATATTATAATATATATAATATATATATATATATATATATATATATATATATATATATTATATAATATATCTATATATATATATATATATATATATATATATATAGTAATATATTATATACATATATATATATATAATATATATATATATATATATATATATATTAATATATATATATAATAATATATATATATATATATATATATATAATATATATAATATATATATATTATTTAAAAGACGACTAAACTAAATAAAACATTAAATAATTTAAAGTTAAAACGATTCATATGTTAAGCAATGAAAAACTTTACGATCGATCCTTTTTCCTAGGATCTTCTTCAAAATATTGTTGACAGAAATTTGAGCAACAAATATGAGGGTTCATTTAAGATGAAAATTAATTTCATGGAATTGTCATAGAAACTCTGTCTGACATAAGAGGTTTGGTAATAGTTGAGTTTAGGGTAATCTAAATAATCGATATTTTTTTTAAAATTAATCGATGTTTTGAAATGGGTATGAGGCAAAGCTGCCACATGTTAATAAAAATATTGCCACAATTACGAAATATTTATAAGGAACATTATTTGGTGTTTTCATATATTATTTCTTTTATGTTCGAAAAAAAAAGTAAGGTTATGAATTAAGATTTTGCTAAATACAGATTTTCTGTGTATACTTAACAAAAATTTATCATAGGCTAAACTTAATGGGTCCTAAACCGAATTTAAACATAAAAAAAATCGGTAGAGGGAATATATTTATATATGAGAGATTTGGCAGCGGATTTTAGTACTCTTACATGGGGACGAAATATATTTTAAAAAAAAAACAACAGAATATCGTAGAAACCGAGTAACGCATAGGAAGTGTAGCCAGTTATTTGTGGTAAGACGGAATAAAGCTTTTGGTTAAATGATTAAAAATGAAAGATCCATCAAATATATTAAAATTTCTTGTAGTAACGATATAGTATAAAACCTTTCTAGATAGAGATTTTAATTCATTGAATTAAAAACGAAGTTAGCGTTATTACAATCTATTACATGATTCATTAAAATGTGTTTAAAATTAGTACTGCCTGTGTTATGTTGCTGAACATTTATACCTTATGTTGATCAATTCTAAAACTCAAAGTTTTAAGAATTTCTTCATAATATGAACCATCAAATGTTTTGCATGGAATTTTGTACACTCCTGTTTGTTTCTGGGAAGCAGATGAATTCTGGTGAATTAAGATCCGAGCTAGAGTTTCAGGAAAAGTATAGAGACAAATTAAAGGTGCATAGTTGTTTTTAGTTGAATCAATCGAATCTAATTTTTAGCAATTGTTAAAAAACAAAAGCAAAAAACAAAAACAAAACCAGAATAGAAGACGTCAAACGCTTTGGGTACATTGGATCTATAATATGGTGCTTTTGTTCTATGGTAACATTTAAGTTATAAATTGATGGAAATATTCTAGTTTTGCATAATCATGGAAAACAAAAGCCATCTATTTATTGTTCACCGTAAGGAGATCCGAATAATGGAAGATGACAAAAAGTACTAAAACCTATATTATGTTTTATGGATTTATGGTAGTATGAAACTCATGGAGTTGTTGATTACATTTTGATAACTCTATGTATACTGTAAATTTTAAATTAAAAACACCTTGTATAATTTGGAAAACTAAGAATGATGATATTGTGTTATGACTTATTTGTCTGGGTTTAGTTTTCTTTAAAATTAAGTTTCAAATTTCCATTGTTTGTATTTTCCCATCTTTATCTTTTTTGTTCTTTTGATTTACCATTAGTTTTTTGAGACGAGGAATGGCCTCTCTCTCTCTCTCTCTCTCTCTCTCTCTCTCTCTCTCTCTCTCTCTCTCTCTCTCTCTCTCTCTCTCTCTCTCTCTCTCTCTCTCTCTCTCTCTCTCTCTCTCTCTCTCAAAGTCCGAATACTTTAAGATTCTCACATCGTATACATTATTATGTGATTAATATTGCATATGAATATCTTTATATTTACATATTTATAATGGTAATTTTTAACTTTGCGAGTTTGATATATATATATATATATATATATATATATATATATATATATATATATATATATATATATATATATATATATATATATATATATATATATATACTGTATATATAAACATATATATATATATATATATATATATATATATATATATATATATATATATATATATATATATATATATATACCTATATATATATATATATATATATATATATATATAATATATATAAATATATATATATATATATATATATATAATATATATATATATATATCTAATATATATATATATATATATATATGTATATAATAATATATATATATATATATATATATATATACTATAATACCATCTTCCTAATAATTACTTCATCCCCCAAAAAATTCCCCTTACACTCTTTCGTAACTTCTCGCGTTTCCTTCCATAAATCCCCATTCATCCTCCTTCCAAATTCATTTTTCTTTTCTACTACGCAACTTTTAGCTTTCCTCTTTTCCTCCCTATATATTTCCATACATCTTTCTAACCTAATGTTAATTGCATCATCTCTTCATTCCCCCATAATTAACATTCTTACACGGAATGTGACAGCTTATATTTTTACAGCAGCTCAATGGGTTGATTAATGTTCATAATGTTTTAGTTATTTTTCCCATTAAGTGTGTGTATATTAACTGCTCTCCTGTTTTAATTGTTTTTAACTATTTGGTTTTAATATTTGAAGAATTATAATCCTTATAAAAGATAAGTTATTCGTTTTAATTTTTGTTTTTGAAACTTTTAGTTATGTTAGATAGTCATAGTTAGTTTTTAGAATTGTAGTTACGTAGTTTTGATAGTACTAGGTTATATATATATTATTTTTCCTTCGTCTTTTTAACTTTAGTTTTTAGTGTTTCTATTTTTTTTTTTTTTTAAAGGGTTTTTGCACAACACCTACGTATTTAGTTGCATATTATTTTAATTTATACATATTTAGTTTTATGTTGAATGATTGTAATTTTTTTTATTCGTAAATCTGTTAGGGTGTGTGAATGCGTATGTTTTAAACTTTCTGGATTTTTTTTCAGTTTTACATATTTATTGTAAATACGGTTTTAGCATTTTAATCATTTACGTTTTTTAGTGAGTGAACAACTTTAATCTGATTTCAGCTTTCGTTTTTTGTCTGTCTGTTTTTGTCTGTTGTTTTTGTTGTTGTGGTTGTGTGTGCGTGTGTGATGGCAGGTTTGCACAGACGCGGGCTTTCTATCGACTTTACCAACATCCGCGGCTTACTCTCTAACTCTGCATCCGTGGAACACCACCTCTCTAACTCTAGCCCTAACCTTTTGCTCCTGTCTGAGACCCAGATGGCTAAGAATTCTTCCTCTAACTCGTTTAATATGTCTAACTATAACTTATTTCATAATTTCCGTCTAAAGGGTGGAGTATGTGCCTATGTTAACATAAATACTCCTGTAACACGTCTCGTGAATCTCGAATCTCCTAATTTCGATGTTCTATGGCTTAAAATCTTTCTCCCTTCTACTACAATAATCTTGTGCTTCTGCTACTGCTCTCCTAACAGAACAGATTTTCACGCCTTTTTTGAATATCTTACTACTTCTCACGAGACTGTTATATCTTCTCATTCAAATACTGAGGTCCTCTATTTAGGGGATTTCAATGTACATAACACTGAATGGTTGGGGTCCTCTCATACCGATTTAGGTGGGGAGGAGGCCGAATCATTCAGCATTCTCAACGATCTGGAGCAACTAATTAAAGAACCCACACACATTCCGGATCGTCCTAACCAATTCTTGAACACACTTGACCTATGTTTCACCACTAGTCCTTCTCTCTTAAAATACACCACTTTCGCTCCTATCGGTAAATCTGACCACAACCTAATATCTCTTAATTTTAATACTTTCTCTCCAACAGCTCCATCCTGCCCTATTGGGGGCCTTGCGTTGCTTCTACGCTAACTATAATTGGAGTGACTGCTTTGTCTCTGGTGACGCTTCGACTTCTGCCGATAAGGTGGGAGCTGTAGTCGTTGATGGGATGAGCAGGTTCATTCCTTCTTCGACTAAATCTTTCTCTCCTCATAATCCATGGTTCGATCGTGCTTGTTCTCTGGCCATTCAGGCTAGAGACAGTGCGTATCGGGAGTGGAAAAATTCTCGTTCTCCTATCACTCTTGCTAATTTTCATTCTGCTAGAAATCGTTGCAGGGATACTCTTCGACGAGCAAAGCGGGCTTTTATCAAACGAAAGTGCGCTAACCTCCTTGGTTCTCCTACTGACAAATCTTTCTGGCCTCTTGCCAAAAACATCTCTAACAACTTCTGTAAATCTGTCTTTCCTCCTCTTATTCGCTCTGATGGTTCTGTTGCTAATTCTCCAACTGAAAATGCCAATCTCTTCGGCCTCCTATTTTCCTCTAACTCAACCCTGGACGATTCTGGCATTCCTCATCCTCCTCCTTCTCCTCTCAGGTGTCCTATGCCTTTGCCTGTGATTACATTCGATCGGGTGCATGGGCTCCTGAAATCTACGAACGTTAGGAAGGCGGGTGGCCCCGGATGGCATTCCTCCCCAAGTTTGAGGGAGTGTGCTTCCGTGCTGTCCCCACCCCTTGTTCAACTATATTGTATTTATTCTCTATGTCTCAATACTATCACTTTCCCTCAGTGTTAGAAGCATGCACATGTCCAACCGATTCCGAAAAAGTGGCCATGGCTGATCCTGCTAACTATCGCCCTATAGCTCTCACTTGTATTCTCTAAGATCTTTGAAACCCTTCTCAACTCTCATTTCTTAGATCATCTGGAATCTCATTCACTTCTTTCCGATCGCCAGTATGGCTTTCGGCGCTCGAGGTCTACTGGCGATATACTTTCCTATCTTACTGATTTATGGTTTTCCGCCCTTAGGAACTACGGGGAGACTTGCGTGGTGGCGCTTGACATATCCAAAGCATTTGACCAGGTATGGCACGCGTCACTGCTCTCCAAGCTCCCCTCCTTTGGGTTTCCTCCTTCTCTTTGCTTACTTATGTCTAGTTTTCTCTCAAATCGCTCAATGTCGGCTGTTGTTGATGGGGCGACTTCTTCTTCTTTTTCTGTTAATTGTGGTGTTCCTCAGGGTTCTGTCTTATCTCCCACTTTATTCTTACTTTTCATTAATGATCTTCTCACCTGCACATCTAACTCTATCCACTCGTATGCCGATGACTCGACCCTTCATTCTTCAACTCATTTCAATTCTGCTCCCTCTTTTACTTCTAGAATTGCCTCTCGTCTTAATCTTTCCGATTCTATTCTCGCTGATCTGGATAGGATTTCCGGGTGGGGTCGTCTCAACCTTGTGAAATTTAATTCTTTAAAAAACAACTACAAATCTCCCTCTCTAAAACACCTTCCAACTTTCCTATCTCTTTCGACGGTTCTCTCGTCTCTCCTGTTGACAATATAAACATCCTTGGCATTAACATAAACAAAAAAATGTCTTGGAAACCTCACATCACAACGGTTGCTAGGGCGGCCTCAAAGAAACTGGGAGTTCTGTTTAGACTGCGAGACTTTTTTTCCTCTTTTCAGTTACTTCAGCTATACAAGGGCCTCATCCGCCCTTGTATGGAGTACTGCTCTCATATCTGGGGGGGCTCTGGTTTCACCCGGCTTTTGGACAGGGTCGAGTCAAAGGCCAAAAGACTTATAAACTGTTCCGTACTTTCCACTTCACTTGACCCTCTATCTTTGCGGCGCGATGTTGGTGCTTTCTCTTTTTTATAGGTACCGCAGCGGCAGGTGCTCGAGAGAATTTGCCACTCGTACCTCCACCTTTACGACGTCCTCGTAGCACAAGGGGTGCTGTGTCTGCGCATGAGTTTTGTGTGGATATTGGCAACTCCAGGCTAGTTCGCTGCGGTGCTTCCTTCTTTCCAGCCACTTCTGTTCTGTGGAATTCTCTTCCATCTTCTGTGTTTCCTGCTGAATTTAATCTCCCACACTTTAAAGCCTGCGTCTGTGCTCATATGCGTAATTTGCGTTAGTTGTGTACTTCTGAGGCGTGCAACACCCCCTCCTTGAATAGGGCTTCGCCCGTGAGTGGTGGTGACAACTGTAAAAAAAAAAAAAAAAAAAAAAAAAAAAAAAAAAAATAAAAAGACATTAAACATATCCACTTACTTCTGAAGTACTGCTAACAACCGCTACCATCATTTGAGCCCAGATTTGCTCCAGTTTCACCTTGATCCCATTTATATATATGTATATATATATATATATATATATATATATATATATATATATATATATATATATATATATATATATATATATATATATATATATATATATATATATATATATATATATATATATATATATATATATAAAAATATATATATATATATATATATATATATATATATATATATATATATATATATATATATATATATATATATATATATATATAATATCTATATTTATTTTTTTACCTTTCTCTTTCCCTATATATAATATATATATATTATATATATGAAACTTTTCACTTCTAATTCTCTCAGCTTCCTTTTTTCTTTCTTCTCCATCCACGCCCCCATTAATTTAATTTTACATTAAAGAACATGATTACCTGATATTCCAATCCTTAACCACTTCGCTGATTTAACATCCATTACATACTTCAACACCAATACAAAATGAATCATACATACTCTTTACTTCGACACCATCTCTACCTACAGAAACTCTCGAATACTTATGAATTGTCTTGATTCCATAAAATGCATTACCTACACGCATTCTTCTCTCCTCACAGAATTCAGTCAAATTCCTGCTATTCCCATTTCATCCCGTAACTCAAAGGGCACCTGTTATACCATCCTTTTTTTTCTATCAGCTATCCAATCATTCAAGTCGCCCAACATATTTATTTTGAAGTTCCCACTCACCCCGTAAAAAACATTATTCAGATTGTACCCGAAGGTTTCACCCTCCCCAACATCACCCTCTGATGGACCATAAGCTACAACCACACATACTTTAACCTCAAATTTAAATTAAACCATAAGTATTCTAGTACTCATATAAACATAATTCACCATAGATCTGTCCCACAAATCACTCAAAAGAATCGCTACTCCTCTTCCCATCTCATTTTACTCCACTCCAGCATACACATATATATCACCCCACATCACACGTCTTCACCACTTCCTTTAATCTTTCTCCTCTTTTCCCCGTCAATTATCCCTCTAACATTTCATGGACCCAAAGTTTGATACAGTTTATCCGAAAGAAACAAATTCGTTTACTGCAATCATGACCAGGTCAGAAGCATGCATAAGCATTCCTGAAGTATATAAGTAGTAGCGGGCTCCCAGCTCAGATTCCACCGTCCTTTTATTCGCCTCTTACAACACGCAGAACATACGTTATGGGAATTCTTTCATCCCAACTTAGGAATGTCACCGTCACATAGGGAGTTAGTTAGAGAGTGTCTGAAGGAAAAGAATGTTAATTTAGTAATTTAGCACCTTCTTTTAGCTTGAAGACTTTATCCGAAAACGTTCGCTAATATTCATTGGCTTATAGTTGGGTTATTTTACTTTATTTTTAATCTACAATTATTCTAGTTTTTTTAATTATTTATTATTATTATTATTATTATTATTATTATTATTATTATTATTATTATTATTATTATTATTATTATTATTATTATTATTATTATTATATATATATATATATATATATATATATATATATATATATATATATATATATATATATATATATATATATATATATATATATATATATATATATATATATATATATATATATATATATATATATATATATATATATATATCAGAGAGTTGAGCACCCCGCTCATTTGGGGTAGTCCGCTAGCGCACCTCCGCACCTCGAAAAAACGTAGTCCGCTAGCGCACCTCCGCACCTATTCAGACCATCAAACCTCCGCTATCGCAAGTCCGCACGTCCGCACGTCTTCCACTAATAATGTGCGACTTCACAAAAGGTTTTAATATTAAATACTAAATAGTATATATATCCTTACAAAAGATTTATTTATAATATTATATGAAAAATTGAATGAATATTTACAAAATCTCAAGATTTTCC